>CAUYRT010103009.1:0-34790 GCA_963574885.1 Lepilemur ruficaudatus | reverse complement strand
GTGGCCTCCCCGCGGGTTGGTGGCCCCGGGGGCGCTGGTGGGTGACCCGCCCCCCGGGGGGGGGGCCCTGGGATGATGGGAGGAAGGTAGAAGGCCGGGAGGAAGGTTGAGGCTGGGAGGAAGGTAGAGACCAGGAGGAAGGTGGGGGACCAGAGGGCAGGTAGGGGGGCCGGGACAGGTGGGAGGCAGGTAGGGGGCCGGGAGGAAGGTAGAGGCCAGGAGGAAGGTGGAGGCCAGGAGGAAGGTGGGGGACCAGAGGGCAGGTAGGGGCGACCAGGGCAGGTGGGAGGAAGGTAGGAGGCCGGGAGGAAGGTAGAGGCCAGGAGGAAGGTGGGGGACGAGAGGGCAGGTAGGGGGCCGGGAGGAAGGTAGAGGCCGGGAGGAAGGTGGGGGACCAGAGGGCAGGTAGGGGGGCCAGGGGACAGGTGGGAGGAAGGTAGGAGGCCTGGGGACAGGTGTGAGGCAGGTAGGAGGCCGGGAGGAAGGTAGGGGGCAGGTGGGTGGAGACTAGGCTGGGGCCCCCACCCAGAAGAGAATGGCCCATGCAGGGGCCGGAGGGGGATCCCGGCTGCTGCGTGTGTCCCCCACAAGCTGATCTCACAACCCGGTCTTTGCTTGGGGCCACACACGGTGTCAGATGGTGGGAGGTGGCGGATGGGGTTCACTGGGGAGGGGGGTGCACGCTGGAAGCCCCCACCCTGGCTGGCAGGGAACTAACCGGTGGGCTGGATTCCCTGAGGGGGAGGCAGGAGGCCGCTGGGGAGGCAGGGAGGCCGCTGGCCTCATGCGTGGGGGCTGTCCCCCCTTAGGCCCGGAGTGCAGGTGGCGGTGGGGGGCAGAGGAGGGAAACATGGACGCTGAGGATGGCGAGGACAGGCCACCACCACCCGGGCTGCACCCCAGAGGGGCCGGGCATGGTGGCTCACGCCTGTCATCCCGACACTCTGGGAGGAGGCCGAGGCAGGAGGATCCCTCGAGGTCAGGGGTTCAAGACCAGCCTGAGCAAGAGCGAGACCCCTGTCTCCACTAAAAAAAATTAGAAAGAAATTAATTGTCCAACTAAAAATATATAGAAAAAACTAGCCGGGCATGGTGGCCCATGCCTGTAGTCCCAGCTACTCGGGAGGCTGAGGCAGGAGGATCGCTTGGGCCCAGAAGTCTTAGGTTGCTGTGAGCGAGGCTGACACCAGGGCACTCTAGCCTCCTGCCTCAGCCTCCTGAGTAGCTGGGACTACAGGCATGTGCCACAGCGCCTGACTAATTTTTTATATCTATTTTTAATTGTCCAGCTAATTTCTTTCTATTTGTAGTAGAGATGGGGTCTCGCTTTTGCTCAGGCTGGTCTCGAACTCCTGACCTCCAGCGATCCTCCCGCCTCGGCCTCCTCCCAGAGTGCTGGGATCACAGGCGTGAGCCACCGTGCCCGGCCTCCACGTACATTTTTATTCCTACGGGGTCACAAAGAGATGCCAAGACATTGCCGCCAACACTTGTCACCAGAAGCACACAGGACACCATGGGACCTTAGCCTTGGACACACGGGCGTTCTGGGTGACCCTTTTCCCCGCTCTGGGGCCCCCGGAGGTCAGGGGTCCCTCCTCTCCCACCTCACCTGTGGAATTGGGCCCGAGGTACAAATCCCCACCCTCCCGCACCCCCTCACCCTCCAGTGAAGCTAAAATCGACGGCAGCAATTTCGGAACAGCTCGGTCCCACGTAGACGCATGACACTGAGATTGTGTTAACATTACGCGTCAGCCAAGAACCTGTCTTCAGCCCCGGTCCAGGAAATCAAATCTCGTTCCTCGGTTGCCTCTACTTACCCAGCTGTTCCAACCACCCCCCGCCCCATCTGCTCCTGGCTCTTTGAAAGCCTCGGCCGCCAGTTGGAATCGTAAGATGAAAAACACCATCTGCGCCGTCCCCCACCCCCCCCCAAATCCTTTGGTTCCCTGCCCGGGATGTCTCGAGGCCCGGGGAGCCCATTTCTTTCCCCATTTC
Source organism: Lepilemur ruficaudatus (assembly GCA_963574885.1). NCBI lineage: Eukaryota > Metazoa > Chordata > Mammalia > Primates > Lepilemuridae > Lepilemur > Lepilemur ruficaudatus. Next base: position 32,789 of record CAUYRT010103009.1, on the reverse strand, counting down.
TTCTGCCACCGAAGGTTCCATCCCCCTGGCTGGGGCGGGAGGATGGGATCCTTGATGCCCAACAGACGGCCCTTAGTCCCCTGCAGCCGGCCGCCGCCCCCGCGGCACGTGGGGATGGCGGGGGAGACATGAGCCTCTCACAATGGAGGCCACAATGAGGGAGGGACCCAGAGGAGGTTTTCCCAGGAGCTTCTCTTTTTTTTTTTTAAAAAAAGAAACCCAACCAGGCCAGGCGCGGTGGCTCACGCCTGTAATCCTAGCACTCTGGGAGGCTGAGGCGGGTGGATAGCTCAAGGTCAGGAGTTCAAGACCAGCCTGAGTAAGAGCGAGACCCCGTCTCTATTATAAATAGAAAGAAATTAACTGGACAACTAAAAATATATGTAAAATATTAGCCGGGCGTGGTGGCGCATGCCTGTAGTCCCAGCTACCGGAGGCTGAGGCAGAAGGATCGCTTGAGCCCAGGAGTTTGAGGTTGCTGTGAGCTAGGCTGATGCCACGGCACTCTAGCCCGGGCAACAGAGTGAGACTCTGTCTCAAAAAAAGAAAAAAGAAACCCAACCTACAGCCAGGCGCAGTGGCTCACCCTTGTCATCCCAGCATTCTGGGAGGCCGAGGCGGGAGGATCGCTTGAGGTCCAGAATTTCGAGACCAGCCTGAGCAAGAGTGAGACCCCGTCTCTAATATAAATAGAAAGAAATTAATTGGCCAACTAAAAATATATACAAAAAATTAGCCGGGCACGGTGGCGCATGCCTGTAGTTGCAGCTACTCGGGAGGCTGAGGCAGGAGGATTGCTTGAGCCCAGGAGTTGGAGGCCGAGGTGGAAGGATCACTCGAGGTTGGGCGTTGGAGACCAGCCTGAGCAAGAGCGAGACTCCATCTCTACTATAAGAATAGAAAGAAATTAGCTGGACAACTAAAAATACATAAAGAAAAAATCAGCCGGGCATGGTGGCGCGTGCCTGTAGTCTTAGCTACTCAGGAGGGAGGCTGAGGCAGGAGGATCACTTCAGCCCAAGAGTCTGAGGTTGCTGTGAGCGAGGCTGACGCCACGGCACAGCCCCAGATGCAGATGCCGCTGCCCCACGAGGAGGAGCAGCCATCCCAGGACGGCCACACACAGGCAAGTCAAGGCCCGGCCACCTTCCCGCCGAAGGATGGCTCCAGGACCCCTACAACACAAGGAGGCTGCCACTGCACCTGCATTTTAGCTTGGCACGATCCAGGCTCTGTCCCCACGTCCTTATTCCCAGAGACTCACCTTGCACAAAAGTCACTCTCAAAGGTGCGGGAGACCCTGAGTCTCACCACCAAGGACGCCCCCGCCGCGGTGGCTGATGGGCCGGCGTCACCTTTGCCGCTTCTGCAGCCTGTCCCCCGAGCGCAGGGAAGCCGGTGGCCGAGGCAGATGGCGCTCTTTCACGGGGGGCTGGCGGTCGCGCCAGGGCAGCTCCCCCCGGCTCAGCCCGGGACAGAGGAAGGTGCAGGCAGATTTGTCACCGTCTGCCACTGCTCATTGTTGAAGGGAAACGCCACATCCTCAGACATTTGTTTGGAGGGAATTAGATCCTCACCTCCTCGCTAATGACACCAGGCTGTGCAAACAGAGCGACGGGGAGGTGGCCCAGAAGCTGCCACCCTAGGTGTCTCCCAGGCTCCGTGCAGAGTTTGACAAGAGCAGCCCACGCCGCCGAGCTGGCTCAGAGCTTCCCCAGGTGACATCTGCCTGGCGGGCTGGGGATCCCCTGCCTTGGAAGTGAGTCCCCATTCGCCCTTGGCAGAAATGTCTATTCAAACCTTCCGTCTATTTTTTTCATTGGATTATTCATCCTTATATTTCTGAGTTGTTAAGGATCCTTTCTGCTTTCTGAGTATGAGACTCTTATCAGATGGAGGATGCTCTCTGTAGGAGGCCGAGGAGGGAGGATCGCTCGAGGTCGGGAGTTCGAGACCAGCCTGAGCGAGAGCGAAATCCCGTCTCTACTAAAAATATAAAAGAAATTAATTAGACAACTAAAATATGTAGAAAAAATTAGCCGGGCATGGTGGCACATGCCTGTAGTCCCAGCTACTCGGGAGGCTGAGGCAGGAGGATCGCTTGAGCCCAGGAGTTAGAGGTTGCTCTGAGCGAGGCTGACGCCATGCCACTCTAGCCCAGGTGACAGAGCGAGACTCTGTCTCAAAAAAAAAAAAGGGCCACGCGTGGTCTCGTCCCATCCACGTGACACTCTGGAAAGACAGGACCCCAGGAAACCATGGGAGCTGGAATCAGGGCAGGGGGTGCCACGGGCCGGAGGCCACAGACAGGACCAGCTTTCGGGGGCGCAAGAACAGTCTTTGGGGTGCGGGCGCCTTCTGCGTCTCAGTGGCGGTACCAGCTACATGACCAGGTACGTTTGTCCGAGCTCCCAGAAGAGCAACTTGTTTTTTTTTTTTTTTTTTTGAGACAGAGTCTCGCTCTGTCGCCGGGCTAGAGTGCCGTGGCATCAGCCTTGCTCACAGCAACCTCAGACTCCTGGACTCAGGCGATCCTCCCACCTCAGCCTCCCGAGTAGCTGGGACTACAGGCATGCGCCACCATGCCCGGCTAATTTTTTCTATATGATTTTAGTTGTCCAGCTAATTTCTTTCTATTTTTAGTAGAGACGGGGTTTCGCCCTTGCTCAGGCTGGTCTCGAACTCCTGACCTCGAGCGATCCTCCCTCCTCGGCCTCCCAGAGTGCTGGGCGACAGGCATGAGCCACTGCGCCCGGCCCAGAAGAGTACCTTCAAAGGAGTAAATGCCACAGCTCAGAAACTCTGTCTCGAATTATGTAAATTATATACACCTGGGTTTTTTAATAGGCTGCGTGAAAGGAAATTATTAGATTAATAATCACACAGGTGGTTCGCAGATACGGCAAAAAAAAAAACTGTGGAGGTGGAGAAAGAATGAAACATTTTGGGAAACGCTTAGTGCCAATTATATCTCTGTCTTTAAAGCAAAAAAAAAAAACCAAAATCGTAGCAGAAACAGGTGAATGGCGGTGGCGGGGGAGGGTGTTTCTCCCACCTGATCCGGATAATCTCACATTGCGGCGGTTTGTTCTGCGATAGTTGAATGGAAACGTCAATCACGGGCCGGGCGCGGTGGCTCACGCCTGTCATCCCAGCACTCTGGGAGGCCGAGGAGGGAGGATCGCTTGAGGTCAGGAGTTCGAGACCAGCCTGGGCAACATAGCGAGACCCCTGTTTCTAGAAAAAACAAATAAGAAAAATTAGCCAGGCAAGGTGGCTCACGCCTGTCATCCCAGCACTCTGGGAGGCTAAGGAGAGAGATCGCTCGAGGTTAGGAGTTCATGACCAGCTCTGAGCAAGAGCGAGACCCCATCTGTACTAAAAATAGAAAGAAATTAGCTGCACAACTAAAAATACATAGAAAAAATTAGCCGGGCATGGTGGCGCATGCCTGTAGTCCCAGCCACTCGGGAGGCTGAGGCAGGAGGATTGCTCGAGCCCAGGAGTCTGAGGCTGCTGTGAGCGAGGCTGACGCCACGGCACTCTAGCCCTGGCGACACAGTGAGACTCTGTCTCCAAAAGAAAAAAAACAGCCTCTTCTTGCGCCCAGTTGTGATGCCCCAGGTTCAGGAAGGATGAAATGTCATTTCTGGCTGGGACGGAGGGGACGGTGCCAGCTCCAAGTGGCCGCCAGACCCTGTCTCATCACCGTGTCCCCGGAATCTGGCCATTACCTGCCTCCAGGCATAGGAGGACGGGGTCCGGCGGGGGGTACCTGCCACTCTCTCTCCTACGCCTGCTTTTTAGTCTGACACAATTAGGACCCGTTATTTCTGTCGTGTTGATTCTTAGGAAAAGAAAAAAAAAAGTCATTTTAAATTGTCACCCCCTCCCAGTTTTTTTTCTTTTTTTTTTCTTTTTTAATGCTTTGCAAAAGGAAAGTGCCACAGAAGATGAAAACAGAAGAAAAGCCGCAAGGACCCACGACCCCCCGCCTGGAGCCCGGTCCCCCGCCCCTCCCCCGGTTTCTCCTGGCCTGTTCCCATGGCAACCGTCAACTCGCCACTATGGCGAGGACGTTCAAAGGGAATCTCACAAGCCTGCATCAGATGGGGCATGGGGCGGGCAGGGGCTGTTTGGGGGGATGGAGAGACAGACAGACTCGGAAAGCAGCGTGTCCCTCGGCAGGGCCACCCCGATCCTTCCCAGCCCCGTCACCCCTTGCTACAGGGGACCCGATGACTTTGCCACTATAGATGCCAGTGGTGGCTGGATTCCGGCCACCGCAGCTGACCCCAGGGAGGCGAGACACGGGGAGATCTCTCCGGAAGGTCCAGGGGTCCCCTGGGTCGGGCTCCGGGCGTTGGCATTGGGGCAGGTCCCCCCTGAGTCCCTCTGATCACCCCCTACCTCCGCTCAGCCGCCCCCCACCCCTGCACCCGGCCCCACGGGGACCCCAAGAGCCCCCGGCTCTCGGGCGCCTGGCCTGAGTCTGATGGCACTCGGGATGGCTGTCACCCAGAAAGCCGGGAGAAGGGACAAAGGACAGTCCAAATGCTGAGGTCAGGAGTCAGGGGGCAGAGGGCAGCAGCAAAGCCCGGGTCACCGGGTCGGTGGCGCGGTGACGCATGCCTGTAGTCCCAGCTACTCTGGGAGGAGGCCAAGGCGGGAGGATCGCTCGAGGTCGGCAGTTCGAGGCCAGCCTGAGCAAGAGTGAGACTGTCTCAAAAAAAAAAAAAAAGACCCAGAATGTGCCCGTGCACCTTGTCACCTGAACAACTGTCCCCAGGCTTGTTCCGCTCCTGCCTGGATTTTGGGAGACCCTGGGGGACACCCACAACTCTTCCACCCATCGCCCCCTTTCCTGTGACTCCCAGAGACCCCTCGGAATCTCTCGTTTTGTGCATCACAATTGTTGGGTCGCTGTGTTCTAGGTGCATGAGACAGAGACAGAGAAGAAGAGAGACAAAGATGTTTTTTTTCCCAGTCCTTTCCAGAGATTTGGAGCAGCAGGAGGAGGAGGAGGAGGAGGGGCACAGGAGGCTCAATCTGCCGTCTGTATCTTTTTTCCTTTTTTCTTTTTTTGTTTTGTTATCCTCGCAGAAAAGTACATGGCAGCAGCCGATAAGAAAGGATATGTATACAATAAGGTTAAAATAGGGAATAGGAAAAAAAAAACCAGTCCCCGACCGAAAGGGGAAGGGCAGAGGTTTCAATCTGCAAAGCATTTTTTCTTTTTGGCCGTGAACGTCCCGGTGGCCAGAGCGAAGAGGGGAAGCGAACCACCGTGAGCTCCCGGAGGTCAAAGGCAGAGTCTCGGAGGCTGAGGCTCTGTCTCAAAAAAAAACAAAACAAAACAAAACAAAAAAACCCCATTAGACCATCAGTTACTTGTTACCTAAAAAAAAAAATCTTAAAAAACAAATATTCACTCATGCAAGGGACCCACAATGTGACAGGCATTTTGTCTGCTTAGAGATCAAGGTGCTCACCCAGCTGCTGACGGCCACCGCCCCGGTCCCGTCCTCCCTGGGTTGAGGCCACTTCCGGGACCGAGCCAGACTGGGGACAGCTCTGGCCCGCTCCAGCCCAGCCCTCAGGGGTCCCCTGGCTGTCCTTACTCCTTCCTCCCAGCCACCTTGGCCGGGGCCGCCCGCTGAGCACCTGCGCTTTCTGTTCCAGACACCCGATGCCGCCCCTTGTCCCAGGGCTGACAATTAGTGGGGGAGGCCAAGGCGGGAGGATCACTCGAGGTTGGGAGTTCGAGACCAGCTTGGGCAAAATAGTGAGACCCCGTCGCTCCTAAAAACATAGCAAGAAATTAGCCGGACAACTAAAAATATATATAGAAAAAATTAGCCGGGTGGGGTGGCGCTTGCCTGTAGTCCCAGCTACTGGGGAGGCTGAGGCAGGAGGATCGCTTGAGCCCAGGAGTCAGAGATCGCTGTGAAAAAAAGAGATGTGCCATGTTCCGGGCAAGGAAGTGGAAGGCTGGAGTCTTCTCAGCCTTCTGGGAGGAAGGATGGGAGATAAACCAACCTTTTGAAAGTCTCTGGTCCGGCGACAGCCTGGAGCCTTCTGGCCACTCGCAAAGCAGCCCGGCGGCTCAGGGCAGCAGGTCCAGGCTGGGCGTCACACAGAGCTGGGCGTCCCCGAAGCCGCTCTGAGGCTCTCCGGGCCTCAATCTTCCGCATTTGTAAAATGGGCACGCTCAGGCCTCCCCATCACGTGGTCTTGAGAAACCGGGCAAAGCGCCACCAGCTTGGAGGGGCAGGCTACCAGGAGTGCGGCGTTTGGGGTCGGCCTAGTCAGAACCTGGATGATCGGAGTCGGGGAATGTCACGGAACTCTACACTTTCACTGTTCAGATGGGGAACTGGGGACAGGGAGGAGCCTCAGGGCACAGCGGAGGCCACCAGGGTCCTGTGGTCCCCCGGGAGCCTGGGAACATCTTCCACTGGTGGCCAGCGCCACCTCCGCAGCCAGCCAGGGAGCCGGGGCTTGGTGGGGACAGCCGGAGAAGCCAGGTAAGACTCGGAGCTCCCGGGGACGGTCCCCACGCGGGCAGCCAGAGGCACTCAGCCCGCGGCAGAGGCAGGCTTGTCACTTGTCACTTCCCCGGGTCCCCGTCCCTGCTAATGAGGTCTCAGGACCGCCTCTCCAGAAGAGCAGAGTGCCCGCCAGAGAAAGCCCCACCAGGGCCCCGCGGGGCGCAGGGACAGAGCTGTCCCCGCCAGAGTCGGAGAGGCGGAGGGACGGGCACCGGGTGGGCAGACGAGAGGACAGGGGGACCCAGGGACGCGTACAGGAGGAGGAGCGGAGCAGGCGGAGGCAGGGAGGGTGGGGGCGGGGAGAGCTAGAGCCTTCCCGGCCCCCGGCCGCGGGCGGGCGGGGCCCGGGGGGGGGCCCGCGCCGGGCGGGGGCCCGGGGGGGGGGGGGGGGGGGGGGGGGGGGGGGGGGGGGGGGGGGGGGGGGGGGGGGGGGGGGGGGGGGGGGGCCGGGGGCCCCGGGGGGGGGGGGGGGGGGCGCTGCTGCGGACGCGGGCACTGATGCGGGCACCGCGGCGCGGCCCGGGGGCCCCGGGGACGCTCACCGGCGGCGGCGGGGCGCGGGGGGCGCCGGGGGGGGGGGGGGGGGGGAGAGCTAGAGCCTTCCCGACCCCCTCCCCCTCCCTTCTTCCCCCTCCCTCTCACCCCTCCTCCCCCCTCCCACTCCCTCTTTCCCTCTCCCCCCAGAAAGGCCGCGGGCGGGCAGGGCCAGGGCAGGCCGGGCGGGGGTGGAGACCCCCAGCCTTTGTCCCTCACCTGAGCCAGCTCCCCGTGGGCCAGGGCCGAGCCCCCTAGACCCCGCTGCACCCCCAGCCCTTGTCCCGGGCCCAAGCCCCCCTGAGGACCCCCCTCGGTGCACCCCCAGCCCTTGTCGCGCTTCCGAGCCCCCCCGCGGACCCCCCACTGCACCCCGGGCCCTTGTCGCACGTCCGAACCCCCCCGAAGATCCCCCCGCTGCAACCTGGGCCCTTGTCGCAAGTCCGACCCCCCCCGAGGACCCCTCCGCTGCACCCCCGGCCTTTGTCCAGTCCCCGAGTCCCCCGGGGACCCCCTCCCCACTGCACCCCCTGCCCTTGTCTGGCGTCCGAGCCCCCCGAGAATCCCCTCGCTGCACCCCCTGGCCCTTGTCGCACGTCCGAGCCCCCCCGAGCACCCCCCCGCTGCACCCCCGGGCCTCGTCCCGCGTCCGAGCCCCCGCGGACTCCCCGCCACACCGAGGCCTTTGTCCCGGGCCCGAGCCAACTGCCGTGGGCCGGGAGCGCCCCCTGCCGCCCCCGGAGGGTCGCGCAGCCGAGAGCTCTCAGCCTCCGCTCGCTGTGCAGGCTTGGGAAACTGAGGCCCGGAGAGAGGACAAAGAGGGGACCCGGGGGCAACCTGAGCAAGCCGGGGGCCAAGGCGAGGAGCGAAATCCGAGCCCTGGGTTCGGCGCTCAGTGGGCAGACGCCCCCAGGGCGCGCGCCCCCCTCCAGGGTCGGGGTGCTGGGATGAGACCCCTCCCTGCCTGGCCTCACCTGTCTGTCACCTGGGCAGGACTCAGACGCCAGCAGGAGGCACCAGGCTCGGGTGAAATGGGCCGAACCGCTCCGAGAGACGCATGTCACCCACGGTGGGGACATGCTGGTCCCAGCCAGTCACCCCCGAACACACCGGAGCCTCCACCCCGCTTTGCCAAGGGTCCAGACTCTTCAAAAGAAAGCGTATTTTTACGGGAAGGCCCCACAAACCGATAGCGTCTCAAAACAGCGTAGAAAACAAAACCCAGGCTTGGCCCACGGTGGCCGGCGGCACCCTCCCAGCTGGGAGTGCCCTGCACACGAGTCCCCTCGGAGTTCGGTGGCCCGCCCTGCCAGAGCCGTCTGCGGGGGTGTCCACTTGAGGTTTTCTTCCTCCACTTAAAGGCATTCATTGAGGCCAGGCGCGGTGGCTCACGCCTGTCATCCCAGCGCTCTGGGAGGAGGCCGAGGTGGGAGGATCGCTCGAGGTCAGGAGTTTGAGGCCAGCCTGAGCAACATAGCAAGACCCCCATCTCTACTATAAATAGAAAGAAATTAGCTGGACAACTAAAAATATATAGAAAAAATGAGCCGGGCGTGGTGGCACATGCCTGTAGTCCCAGCTACTTGGGAGGCCAAGGCAGGGGGATCGCTCAAACTCAGAAGTTCGAGTCCAGCCTGGGCAACATAGCAAGACCCCGTCTCTACTAAAAGTAAAAAGAAATCAGCTGGACAACTAAAACTATATAGAAAAAATAAGCCAGGCATGGTGGCGCATGCCTGTAGTCCTAGCTACTCAGGAGGAGGGTGAGGCAGGAGGATTGCTTGAGCCCAGGAGTTTGAGACCAGCCTGGGCAACATAGCAAGACCCCGTCTCTACTAAAAATAGAAAGAAATTAGCAGGACAACTAAAAATATATAGTTTTAAAGCGCCACGGCACTCTAGCCCGGGCGACAGAGTGAGACTCTATCTCAAGAAAAAAAAAGAGAGAGGTGGCCGAAGTCACGTGTCCAGAGCCAGGCATGTGGCAGTGGCCTCGGCCAGCACCTGCCCCTCGCTCCAAGCAACCGCCCCTGTCCAATGGCCGCCCCTCCCCGTGTCCCCAAAAAACACACACGTTTTCCCTTTGGGGCTGTCTCAGCTGGTCCGTCTACACAGCCAACCCTTCGTCTGGAGTTCCTAATGCCCTGAGAGCGGAGTCCGGCTCCCAACAAACTTGAAGTCCTTCAAGGTCCTGCCGTCCAGACTGTCTCACCTCTGCACACTTGGGCCTCTCTGCTTCCTGCTCCCTGTGTCCCCCTGTCCCTAGCCACCACCGGGCGTGTCCTCTTCCGCTCCGAGCCTCTGCACCTGTCTGAGCAAGCGTGCATTCATTGATATGGGCTGCAAACACAGGGGACTTATTTGACCACGGAGAAGCTGGGTCCCAGGGTGGAGGCCGGGGTGAGGAGCCATCTCCCCCCACTCCCTCCAGATTGGGAGAATGGAGATCAGGACAGCAGGTAGGGCTGGAGGCCGGGAAGGAGTGAGGACAGGGGAGTCTTAGCCGGGACCCATTCAGCACCATGGAGAGCTCCCGGGACCCCCAGTTGCAGCCGGGGCAGGGTCTCCACGTGTAATTCTTCCCCTGCCAACCCCCGTTTTTTTTTTTTTTTTTTTTGTTACAGACTCTCACTCTGTCGCCTGGGCTAGAGTGCTGTGGCATCAGCCTCGCTCACAGCAACCTCAGACTCCTGGGCTCAAGCGAGCCTCCTGCCTCAGCCTCCCTCCCGAGTAGCTGGGACTACAGGCACGTGCCACCGCGCCCGGCTAATTTTTTCTATATATTTTTAGTTGGCCAATTAATTTCTTTCTATTTTTTTTAGTAGAGATGGGGTCTCGCTCTTGCTCAGGCCGGTCTCGAACTCCCGACCTCGAGTGATCCTCCCGCCTCGGCCTCCCAGAGTGCTGGGATGACTGGCGTGAGCCACTGCTCCCGGCCTCAAACGCAAATTTTTGAATGTCTTGACCACAGTGTAATAGAGCTCGAAATACAAGCTTTCTGAAAAGAGAAAGAAAATTCGAGATTGCAAATGGCTCTCCTAAATAACATCTAGGTCAAGGAGGGATCAAGCTCACCGTAGCAGATTCCCTGGAAAACAATGGAAATAAAACCCACGTATCAAAGCCCCGGGGGGATGGTCGCCGCCGGCCTCAGTGGCTCGTCCGTAAGGTTCCACGTGGTTATTGTCAAACTGGCTTCACACACACAAAGAGAACCTCAACAGATGAGGCTTTGAACCTCAGATTTTTAAGAAAAGCACAAACCCAAAGGAAAGTCGGAGCAAGGAAATCATGGAGATGAAAGCAAATAAATAAATCAGAGAACACGAAAGCGCTTGAAAAGTAATAAATAAATACTAAACCTGGTTCTTTGAAAGGAAACTAATAAAAGAAGAAGAAAAAGAAAAAAAAACTCCTGCAAACCTCATCAGGAAAAACTGTGAGTGTGAAGGTCTTTCGCTTCAAACCCAGCACACTGTAATATTTTAAAGGCAGTCGGGCGCGGTGGCTCACACCTGTCATCCTAGCACTCTGGGAGGCCGAGGAGGGAGGATCGCTCGAGGTCAGGAGTTCGAGACCAGCCTGAGCCAGAGCCAGACCCTGTCTCTACTAAAAAAAATAGAAAGAAATTAGCTGGACAACTAAAAATATATGTAAAAAATTAGCTGGGCACGGTGGCGCATGCCTGTAGTCCCAGCTACTGGGGAGGCTGAGGCAGGAGGATCGCTTGAGCCCCCGAGTCTGAGGTTGCTCTGAGCGAGGCTGACGCCATGGCACTCTAGCCCAGGCAACAGAGTGAGACTGAGTCTCAAAAAAGAAACTAAACAATCTATTCTGTTTTTTATGTTTTTTCTGATTGTGGTTGTTTCAAACTTTTTAAAATTTTTTTTAATAATCGCTCGTACAGGAGAACTCACTTGTAGCTAAATCTTTACCCCCTTAATTATCACCTTGGAATATAAATGCCTAGAACTGTCACCGCAGGTTCAAAAGGTACGTGCATTCTAAAGGCTTTCTGTGTCACCAAAAAATCGCCCTCCCCAGAACGTTCTGGAAATGTGCACGCTCAGCCCCTCAGGGTGTTCGAGTCCCCCCTGTCCCTACAGACCCCCCAAATCGGGGGGTGGGTGGGAACGGGGGTCTTATCTTTTTTTGTCTGCGTCATTTTTTGCGAAATTGCGTGGGTTTTTTTGCCTTGTTTTTAAATGTCTTATTCTTGTTTGCATTTCCACGATGGAGGATAAACGTTAAGCACTTAGGACAGATTTATTAGCCACTTGCCGAGGCTGGGAGTCTTTTGTCCCGAATCCTTTGTCCTTTCTCCCGAGGAGATGACCGGGCGTATTGATGGAGAAAAAGCTCTTAAGCGTTACCTGCTCCCCCGATGCGATGCGGGACCCAGCTGAGCGAGCGAGTGCCCTCTCTGGTTGCTATGCAGATGCGCGTCTGGTTGCTATGCAGATGCGCCGGCGGCTGGACCGGTCGCCATGGCCACAGATGCCCGGGTTCTCAGCCAGTAGTGGAGCGAGGAGAGCGTTGCCATAGCAACGCCACCCGAGCCCCGCCCACTCCCGCGGAGCGCTCCTGTGCCCAGGCAGAGGCTGGCTTGGCAGGTCGCAAGGGACGCAGGGGACCGGGGCCGGGGACATTTCACGACCTTCCCCCCCCCCCCGGCCCACCCCGCGCCTGGCAGCGTCCCTGACTCCGGGAATCCTAATTTTAGACCGTTTCATCTTTAAGTGCGGAGATGCCTCGTAAGATAAAACGACAAAGCTGCTCATCACCAGACTTAAAAATTAGGTCCCGTGGCCGGACCGGACCAGCTGCAGTGCCCTAAAGGAACATTTTTGTGGGAATGATACTGGAATTATCTCAGCTGGGCGCGGAGGCTCCCGCCTGTCGTCCCAGCACTCCAGGAGGAGGCCGAGGCGGGAGGATCGCTCGAGGCCAGGACTTCGAGACCAGATCTGAGCAAGAGCGAGATCCCGTCTCTACTTAAAAAATAGAAAGTAGCTGGACAACTAAAAATATACAGAAAAAATTAGCTGGGCGTGGTGGCGCATGCCTGTAGTCCCAACTACTCGGGAGGGAGGCTGAGGCAGGAGGATGGCTCGAGGTCAGGAGTTCGAGACCAGCCTGAGCAAGAGCAAGACCTCGTCTCTACTTAAAAAATAGAAGTCAACCAAACAACTAAAAATATAGAGAGAAAATTAGCCGGGCGCGGTGGCTCACGCCTGTAATCCTAGCACTCTGGGAGGCCGAGGCGGGCGGATCACTTGAGGTCAGGAGTTCGAGACCAGCCTGAGCAAGAGTGAGACCCCGTCTCTACTATAAATAGAAAGAAAGAAATTAATTGGCCAACTAAAAATATATAGAAAAAATTAGCCGGGCATGGTGGCACATGCCTGTAGTCCCAGCTACTCGGGAGGGAGGCTGAGGCAGGAGGATCGCTTGAGCCCAGGAGTTGAAGATTGCGGTGAGCGAGGCTGACGCCACGGCACTCTAGCCCGGACGACAGAGCGAGACTGGTCCCCAACTCCTGAGATGAGGTCTTGCTCAGGCTGTTCTCAAACTCCTGACCTCGAGCCATCCTCCTGCCTGGGCCTTCTCCCAGAGTGCTGGGATGACAGGCGTGAGCCACTGCTCCCATCCTGCAATTCACCTCTTCGGAAGGTCTCCCACCCCATCTGTCCCTCTCCCTCCAGCTGGAAGGAAGCCCCGCCCAGCCACCTGGCCTCCACCCGCAGGACCCCGGAGGACCCCGAGGCGTCGTCGAAACAGACCCGGCCCACCCAGCCCCAGAGCAGCGACAAAGCAGGACTCACTCAGGAGCAGAGCGGGAACTGGGGACAGTCCCGGCCCCTCCCCCCACAAGCCTGGGGCAGCGGGGGTGGCTGAAGGTGGGGACTTTGTCCCCAAGCCCCAGGCAGCCCTTGGAGGTCGGTCTGTGAGCGGGCGGCGAGGGTGGCATTTCTGCTTATGATGTCTCCCTCTGGCGGCCAGGTGTACGGTGGCTCTGGCGACACCCAGACAGCCCTGGGAGGGGTGGTGGCCCAAGCTAGGGCAGTAGGCAGGCTGAGTCTGTCCAAGAGGGGGACAAAGGTCACTGTGCCCCTTCCCCTCCCAGGCCCCCCACTCTGCCCCTGCCCCTGGGGAGCCTGTCTCTGCCCTTCTGTTGGCCCAGCCTCGCTGTGTGGCCTTGGGTGAGTGTCCTCTGCTCTCTGAGCTTCCGTGCAAGGGCCCTGGGGTTGGGCATTTCTCCTGCTACAGCACAGTTTCAGCGTCCTTTTGAGACAGAGTCTTGCTCTGTAGCCCAGGCTAGAGTGCCGTGGCGTCAGCCTCACTCACAGCAGCCTCGGACTCCTGGCCTCAAGCGTTCCTCCTGCTTCAGCCTCCTTCCCGAGTAGCTGGGACTACAAGGATGCACCACCACGCCCAGCTAGTTTTTTTATATATATTTTTTAGTTGTCCTGCTAATTTCTACTTTTTTAGTAGAGACGGGGTCTCGTTCTTGCTCAGAGCTGGTCTCGAACTCCTGACCTCGAGCGATCCTCCCACCTCGGCCTCCCAGAGTGCTGGGATGACAGGCGTGAGCCACCGTGCCCGGCCAGCCATTTTTTTTTTGCCACATATGTATATAAACCTATTTTTCGAAAGATTTAAAAATCGTACAAAAAAAAAAAGCAGGCTTCTAGCCTCTTCTGTTGATGCCTCTCTACTAATTCGGCTGCCTGCTCAGTGATCACCCCTAGGCTGACCCAGGACATCTTAGACTGCAGAGGTCAAAGGCCTCCGACTTTGAACCCAGCTTGGGGTTTGACGTTCAAACCCTCCCCAGCACCTACCCCGCTCTGAACTTCCCGCGAGCTCGCCTTCTTTGCCTACCAGGCTCCTACACGAGCGGTGAAGCCCCAACCAAATGTGCCGCTTGGAGGAAGCCTTCTAGAAGGAAACCTGTGGCCAGGCAGTGCTGGGGGCCCCTCATGGCCCAGACGTCCAGCTCACTGGCCCCGTTTTCCAGACTGTGGCTGAAGAAGGGGAAGTCGCCCTAGATGGCATGAGAGCCATGGATGGGGGCTCCTTGCAAACCCCAAGTTCTGGGGCACCTGTGGGAGACCCCGGCTCGTGGTTCTCCCATGAGCAGGGAGAGCTGGGATTCGGTTTCTCATCACCTCCATGGGGACTGCTCTGCAGCCGAGTGGACACAGGGTCCCCTGAGCCTCCCAGGCTCCCGAAAGCAACCGGGGTCCCCCCCGGTGTGTCCCCCCAACTCCAAAACCTCCGCGCCGATCCCTTCTGCTCTGTTTGCTCTTTATTAAAAAATAGATCAAGAAAATCTACACGCTTCAGCTCACCCACCACTGCGGGTTTTCAGACGGCCACCAGTGCCGCAGGGACCCAGCCACGTGGGTGACGGGGACCAGCCCAGCGGAGGCTCCGGGGTGCCCCCGCTGCCTGGCCCTGGGAGGTCCAGCCGAGCAGGACAGGGGGGACAGGTGAAAAAGGGAGAAGGGAGCCCAAGACAGCAGGGGTGGTCAAGGGGAACCCCAAGAGAGGAGGAGTCTTCGGAATCGGGGTACAGGTGGGGCCACCCACGCGAGGTCCCGCGACCTCCTCCTCCTGCACGCGGGACTCGGGGCGTGCCTGTCCCCGGCTCTCAGGCGTTGATGGCTTTCCAGCGGTCACTGTCCGTGCTGTTAATGCTGCCGGCGTGGCAGGGCATGGAGGCGACGTCGTCCAGGTAGGCCACCCCGCCGGCCGCGTCGAACTGGGTGCTCGAGTAGCTGGTGGCGGCGGCCGCGGAGGTCCCCGCGGGGCCACCCGGCGCCACGGCGTAGGGCTGCGGCAGGTGCACGTCCGGCTCCTCCGCCTCATCCACTTGGCATTTGTAGGAAAAGAGGATCTTTGGCTCTGACCTAGCAGGGTGTGACAGGGGACAGGGGACACGGGAGTCCCTCTGTGTGACTTAGGAAAAGCTCCCCCCTCCATGCTCAGCCGGGGCAACGCTCCAAGCGGGAAGCGTGGCGCGCCATTTAGCAGAGAAACCCTAAATGGCGCGCAGCTCCGAGCTGGGGGCTGGGGGTCCACTCTGACCGTCTGCCCACTCGAGCCCGGCGGGAGGCTGATCCCCCTCCGGACCCTAGGATTTGGCAAGTGGTGGAGCCGGGGAGGGGACAAAGCACCCACACCCCTTCCACGTCAGAGGCCACGTGTCCCAGCGTGCCGCCTCTATGACACACATGTGCAACCGCAGAGCACCCCACGGTCTCAGACACGGGGTTCCCCCCACCCCAAGCTGCTTCCCGCTAGAGTGCAAGCTCCGCGAGGGCAGGGATGCGCGCTCGCTTCGTCCGCGTGGGCCCCGTGGCTACGGCAGCGTCTGGGCCGTAGTAGGTGCTCAATAAAACTCATTTGCTGAGTGAGTTGATGGACTATTAAAACAGTGAAGTGTGGAACGACGTGCATAGCCTCTATCCTGTTTGTGAGGGAAGTGTGCACGTGTGCGTGTGTGTGCATGTGTGTGTGTGCATGTCCTTGCCCGTCCGCCCCGCCCCGCCCCCACGTGCGGGAAGCTCTCACCCGAAGAAGCCGCGGAGGAAGGCCACGTAGATGAGCGGCGCGAAGAAGCTGAAGTACAGGAAGGTGGTGGCGTCCACGCAGCTGCGGCGGGAAGGGGGCGGGGTCAGCACGGGGGGGGGGGGGCCAGCCCCGCCTTCCCCACACGAGACCATGCCCCGCCCCCATTCCCACGCCCCATCCCATCCCCCACCCTGTGCCCGGCCCCATCCCTGTGCCCCGCCCAGCCCCACCTTCCCCACGGAACCACGCCCCCTCTCCTGCCCCGCCCCCACTCCCACGGCCCATCCCATCCCGCACTCCAACCCCCACCTACCCTATCCCGCACGCCGTGCCCCACCCCCACTCCCCACCCACAGCCCCTTCCCCACGTGGGACAGCACCCTGCCCCCACTCCTGCACCTCACTCCCACTCCCCACCCCATTCTCCCCCACATATCCCATCCCCCACTCCTAGCCCCGCCCCCACGCCCCATCCCCATCCTCCATCCTTCTCCCTACTTACCCCATCCCCCAGCCCATCCTCCGCCCCTAGCACCGCCTTCCTCACGCGGGACCGCGCCCCGCCCCCACTCCTGCACCCTACCCCATCCCCCACCCCACCTCACCTCCCACCCCGCCCCCACCTACCCCTTCCCCAACCCCCATTTCCTACCCCCATCCTCCAACCCAGCCTGAGCCTCGCCCCCACACTCCAACCCATCCCCCACCCCTAGCCCCGCCTCCCCCACGCAGGACCGCGCCCCACCCCCGCTCCCATGCCCCAGCCCATCCCCCAGCCCATCCCCCACCCCCACCCTCCGCCCCAGCCTGAGCCCAGCCCTGTCCCCACTCCTGCACCCCACTGCCACGCCACAGCCCATCTCCCACCCCGCCCCCACCTACCCCATCCCCCATCCCTATCCTTCGCCTCACCCCTAGGCCCGCCCTCCCCACATGGGACCACGCCCTGCCCCAACTCCTGCACTTCACTCCCGAGCCACACCCCATTCTGCCCACCTGCCCCATCCCCCACTCCGTGCCCCACCCTCATTCCCCACCCCAGCCCGAGCCCCGCCCCCACCTACCCCATCCGCCATCCTTACCCCCACCCATCCTCCGCCCCGCCCCCACTCCCACGCCCCGCCCCCCGTACCAGAGCCCCGCGGCGATGTCGAGGCAGAGCAGCGCGCTGCCCAGGCCCTGCAGCAGGTTGAGCAGCGCCAGGATGGCCGCGTACACGTAGAAGCTCCTCCGCGCTGGGGGACGGGCGGGGGTCGCGATTCGGTCCTGGTCCTGTCCCTGCCCCTGCCGGGCCGGGTTCTGCCTCCCCCCCAACCCCGCGCCACCCGGGGACACCCCCCCCCGACTCCCAGGACGCCCCGACAGCATCCCCGCGCTCACAGGGCAGGGACACGCGCTCCTTCAGCGGGGTCTTGGGCAGGACGACCACCAGGGAGTACACCTGCGGGGATAGGTGACAAGGACGCTGGGTTGTGGGGCAGGGACAGCCGGGCGGGACTCCGCATCTGGTCCCCTGCCCGGCCTCCCCGGCCTGAGCCTCACCAGGAAGAAGAAGCAGGAGCTGACCAGCCAGAAGTGGCGGCCGCCGTGGCCGTAGATGTTGAAGTCCTCGGCGGAGAGGTGGGCGTCGGGGTACAGGATCTCCAGGGTGCCCTGGAGGGGACAGGAAGGGACAGGGGCTCACGGGCTGCTGCCCACGGGGAGGCCCCTTCCTGGGGCTTGCCCTGGACACTCAATGGGGCAGAGAGTCAGCCCCGGGGCCAGCACCCCCAGACCTGGCCTCCTCCAGACCCGGCCTCCCCCAGACCCGACCTACCCCAGGCCTGGCCTCCCCGAGACCTGGCCTCCCCCAGGCCTGACCTCCCCCAGGCCTGGCCTCCCCGAGGCCTGACCTCCCCGAGACCTGGCCTCCCTGAGGCCTGACCTCCCCCAGATCTGGCCTCCCGGAGACCTGACCTCCCCCAGACCTGGCCTCCCCCAGGCCTGACTGCCCCCAGAGCTGGCCTCCCTGAGACCTGATCTCCCCCAGGCCTGGCCTCCCCTCCCCCAGGCCTGACCTCCCCCAGACCTGGCCTCCCCCAGACCTGGCCTCCTCCAGATCTGGCCTCCCCCAGACCTGGCCTCCCCCCAGCCACGCCTGGTCAGCAAAGAACCCCTAAACCCGACCTCTCATCCTGGCCACCTCCTGCCCACCCACGCACCTCCAGCACCCAGAATGGGTCCCATCTGGGGCTGAGTCCCGTGGGTAGGTGGGTGGGGTCACAGGTGGGCAAGGTGCGGTCTCTGCCCCCCGCCACGCTGCTCAGGGTGGTCTGCAGACCCGAGTCCTCCCTGCCCGGGGCTGCGTGTGACAACAGCAGGTCCCAGCCTTCTGCTCCCACGCATGCTGACCTACTCGATGTGACTCTCTTGACGTGCCCGGGGTCACGGGCAAGCAGCCCAGGTGGCTTCTCTTTAAGAGCCCTTAAAGTTTGAGAAGCCTGGGCCGGGCGCGGTGGCTCACGCCTCTCACCCTAGCACTCTGGGAGGCTGAGGTGGGAGGATCGCTTGAGGTCAGGAGTTGGAGACCAGCCTGAGCAAGAGCGAGACCCCATCTCTACTAAAAAAATAGAAATTAGCCAAATAACTAAAAACATATAGAGAAATTAGCTGGGCGCGGTGGCTCAAGCCTGTCATCCCAGCACTCTGGGAGGCCAAGGTGGGAGGATCGCTTGAGGTCAGGAGTTCGAGACCAGCCTGAGCAAGAGCGAGACCCCGTCTCTACTAAAAACAGAAACAAATTAATTGGCCAACTAAAAATATATAGAAAAAATTAGCCCGGCGTGGTGGCGCATGCCTGTAGTCCCAGCTACTCGGGAGGCTGAGGCAGGAGGATCGCTTGAGCCCAAGAGTTGGAGGCTGCTGTGAGCGAGGCTGATGCCACGGCACTCTAGCCTGGGCGACAGAGCGAGACTCTGTCTCAAAAAAGTTTGAGAACCCTGCACCTGGTAACCAAGAGCAACCCAGCAGGGGACCGCGGGACACACGTGTCCTTCCTCCGTGACCCCCCGCCCCCCCGCCCACCCTCTCACCTGGGTGACCGAGTAGGCCAGGGCCAGCACGGTGGTGATGGCCAGCACCCGCTTGATGCTGGACTTACTCTCCAGGTGACCTGGGGGACACACACGCCGGCCGGTGGGTCAGCGTCGCAGCGGGGGGGCCCAACCCAGGCGACCCGGGGGAGGAGTGTCATCGCCGGCCCGCAACCAGCCCCCGCCCTCCCCCGGGGGGGACACACGCACCGAAGGCCAGGCCCAGGATGACCACGCTCAGCTCGATGGCCAGCAGGAAGAAGCGGGTGATCTCCCAGAGGATCTGGGCACAGGAGTGGGCAGAGAGTCAGCCCCGGGGGCGGGGGGGGGCGGGTAGAGGCTGGCACCCCAAAACCTGCACACACCGCCCCCTCCCCTCCCCGCAGCCTCCCGCGTCCATCCATCTGTCCGCCATGCCCGGCCACACCTTGTCGGCGACGGTGGCCGCATCCGATGAGCTCACGGTCATGGACACCACGGCCCGGGCGATGCCCACCAACGCCACCACGAACACCTGGTGAGGAAGTGGGGTGCCGGTCGGGGGAGGGAACCCTGGAGCGGCATCCCCCCTCCTCGCCCCGGCCTCTGCGAGAGCTGCCGTCATTGATCCAGACTGAACCTCGAAACGAGCAAGGGGGAGGCCGGTCCGGTCGGGACAGGGAGGTACAAAGAGACCCTACAATGCTGGGGTACCCTGCTCAGCTCTTGGGAGGCGGGGGGACCCCCAGGCTCCTGGCGAGCTCCGGCAACCCCGCGGCACGGCCGGTGGGGGCTGAGCACGTGCAGCCAGGCGGGGGCTGGTTTCAGACCCCCAGCTCCGACCTCTTCTCCGAGCCTCGGTTTTCTCATCTGCAAAATGGGTTGGAAGACAGCGGCGGCTGCGGGCGGGCGGTCGATGGGACGGGAGGGTCAGGTGTGTAAGTGCTACCTTCCTACGGCCACGCCCTCCTCTTCCTCGTTTATGTGGTTCCTGGGGAGCTCGGTCCCCCAACTCCTGGCTTCAGGGATGGTGATGGGGACCCAGGAGCATCCCCGAGCCTCTGAATCCCGCTGTGGAGCCCCGGGACTTGTCAGTGCCTTTCCTCAGGCTCCCGTGAGTCTACGCTGGGTTTTGAGACACAACAAGAATCCAGACGCACACACCCTCTGTCCTTCGCCCCACGCAAACCGCGGCAAGCCACGAAAGCGACAGCAGGGTGCCGACTGTATACCTGGCTGCCACCAGGCTGGGGCCAGGCGGGCTGTCTCGACGGGAATGGTGCGGCCTAAAGCCAGGTAGGTAATGTATCGGAGGCACAGAGAGACTGAGACGCCGGCCCAGGGTCACACAGCAGGCAGGGCTGGGATTCAGAGCCCGTCCGCCTGGGTCCCCGCTTGCCGCTGCCTCCGGAACTCTGCAGGATGGGGGACCCTAGAAGGAAGCGGGCTGGGCCCCTTCTCCCTGTCTGGAACACAGTAGGCGCTTAATACCTGCTGAATAAACACACTAAGGAGTCAGAGAGGCAGCGGAAGGGAGGCAGGGAAGAGAGGAGGGCTCATTTCCACGTGGCCCGCCATCGTTGCACAGGGGTGGGCGCGTCCGCCTGGCCGGTGGCCCCGGGGCCTCCGCCAACAGCCTCCCCCTCCAACCCCAGGGCTCCCTGGCGCCTTGCCTATGTCTCTGCCTGCCCACTGCCCACCCGGGCCTGGAGGGAAGGGAGCTGGACAGCCCACACCTGGACAGGTCACACTCTGGATCGTGCACCTGGACAGCCCACATCTGGATGGCCCACACCTGGATGGCCCACACCTGCAGCCCGGGCCTGGATGGCCCACAGCTGGAAGCAGCTTCTCAACCACAGCCCTGACACCTCTCCCAGCAGGCGAGAATCCCGCTCCAAAGAGAGACAGAGTCCTGACGACGTCGTTTCACCTCCTGGATGCAGCCGTACCTGAAGCTCGCCTTCTGGCACAGGGACCGTTAACTCCCTTTCCTCGGCTTAAGGTGGCCGGCGCCGGGTTTCCTATCACCCGTCATCAGTCAGCGCTAACTCACCAGGATGTAGAAGGTGATAAAGATGGGGCTGGAGGTGAGGCGGATCTTGGCCCGGGCGGACGGAAGCTTCCAGAGTAGGAAGACGAAGAAGAGCACATTGGGGATGAGCAGCAACAGGTCCCAGTACCGGACCCTGGCGGACGGACGGGCACGCAGGCTGGCTCGCGGCGTGCGCACCCCGCCCCGCAGCCCACGCTGGGAGGGAGGACCCGGGGACGCAGCCGCCTCACCTGGACGTGCCGATGTCCTCATAGAGCAGCAGGAGGCATTGGTGTGGCACGCTGATGTTCGGTGCCAGGGGCGGGGGTGACGCTGTGCTCCCGTTGTCCCCGATCACCATCCCGCCGGCGGCCCTGGGGGAGCAACAGCCGCCATGGTTAGTGGAGAGGCCTGGGCCTCTGCCCTCCGTGCCCGGAGTCTTGGGTTCCCAGGGGACGTGGGGGGATGGACGGATACCTCACCCTCCTGGTTCCCCAGGTGGGATGTGAGTGGGGGGGTCACGACCCGACGCCCAGGTGGGGGGTGGGGGCTCAGTCGCTGCCGCCCCCCGTTAACTGAGCACCACCCGTGTGCTGGGCAGGGCATGAGCCACTGGACACATCACCCACAGTCCCTTCAATCCTGAGGGTCCCACGAGGCAAGGGGCAGCGTGGTTGAGAGCGCGGCCCTGCCCCACATGCCCTCGTCCTCCCCGTGCCTTAGTTTCCCCCCTACAGAATGTGCGCACTGGTGGCTCACGCCTGTCATCCCAGCACTCTGGGAGGCCAAGGCAGGAGGATCGCTCAGGAGGTCAGGACTTTGAGACCGGCCTGAGCAAGAGCGAGACCTCGTCTCTACTAAAAATAGAAATTATCTGGACAACTAAAAAAAATACACATATATAGAAAAAATTAGCCGGGTGTGGTGGCTCGTGTCTGTACTCCCAGCTACTCGGGAGGCCGAGGCAGGAGGATCGCTGAAGGTCAGGAGTTCGAGACTAGCCTGAGCACGAGTGAGGCCCCGTCTCTACTAAAAATAGAAATTATCTGGACAACTAAAAAAAATATATATAGAGAAAAAATTAGCCAGGCGTGGTGGCGCATGCCTGTCATCCCAGCTACTCGGGAGGCCGAGGTGGGAGGATCGCTGGAGGTTAGGAGTTCGAGACCAGCCTGAGCACTAGTGAAACCCCGTCTCTACTAAAACAAATAGAAAGAAATTATCTGGACAACTAAAACTATATAGAAAAAAATTAGCCGGGCGTGGTGGCGCATGCCTGTAGTAGCAGCTACCCGGGAGGAGGCTGAGGCAGGAGGATCGCTTGAGCCCAAGAGTCTGAGGCTGCTGTGAGCAAGGCTGATGCCACGGCACTCTAGCCCGGGCGACAGAGCGAAACTCTGTCTGAAAAAAAAAAAAAAAAAGGCAGATGTGGTGTAAGCCAAGCGCTTTACAGTTGGTAACACACTTAACAGTGTCACCAGCCTCTTCCATAGAGGACATGATCCTTGTGCCCATTGTACAGAGTAGAAAAGGAGAGGAAGAGATGGAGAAAAGGTCTCTGGCCTTCTCTGCCCTCACTTCTGCCAGACAGAGGGTCTGACACACCCCTCCTCCCATCATCAGGCTCATTGCTTTTCCCTCCGGACCTTGGGGACAGACAGAGTGACAGGAAAAGGGGAAGGTGACAAGCCTGGCTGGGGGAGGAAGGGGTGGAGCCCAGACTTGAGGAGGCGATTCCCGGAGGAGGAGAAGGAGTTCTGTGGGAAGCAGGGTGCCCTGGGGGCAGCTCCAGGACTAAAGAAATGGGGACAGTCACCTCCACCTGGCAGGGTGTCTCCCAACCTCATTAACATTCCAGAGGTCACCTCCCCGCCCTTCCCTGCTCCCTGGATCCAGGTCTTGCGAGGCAGGCAGGGCCCTCCCCCGTCCCAGGCCTCAGCTTTCCTATCTGTCATCTGTGCAATGGGTCTGAGGAAACGTCACCTGGGAGCCACAGGATGGGGGACCCCTAAGCAGGGGACAGGGGCTGTCCTGCCACCTCCAGGTGTCCCACCGAGAAGGTCCTGGAAGCAAAGCAGGATGGGGAAGGCCCCGTAGGACGGAGGCTGGACACTGCCCTAAGGCCCGAGCCCGGGCCCCTTTGTCTGTTCCTCTGCCTCCCAAGCTCTGTCACTGTCACCTCCTCCGGGAAGCCCTCTGGAGCTGCCTGTCGCGCGGGGCTGGGTCGCCTGTGTTCTCTGCACAGCACCTGGGCAGGGGCCCGGTGGGAAGCAGCGGCCCGTGTTGACACGCTCGCTGCGGCCACCCCCCTCACGCGTGCTCGTTACCTGCACGTGGCACAAAGTGACCTCCCGACGTAGAGACACGATGGGACCCAAGGGGGGACCCTGCACTGCGCGACGCCCCCACTGCCCGGCCCCGCTTCTGGTGCGTCCTCGCCGCCCCCTCCCCCAAAACAGACCAAGGCTGTCTCCGCAGGTGGCGCGGGTCACGCATGGAGGAGGAGGGGACAGGACGTCCCTGTCGCCGGGGAAAGGAGCGGGGGACCGACCGTCGCAGGGGCTCCCTCCCCGGCCGCGGCAGAACCCGGGCAGCGCGGGGTCCCCTCCTTACCTGGGAGCCCCGAGGCGCCGCCGCGCTCAGGCCCGGCCACCCCAGGACCGGGGGACAGGCCGCGACACTCCGGCCTCCCGCGCCGCAAGGGAGGCGACCGGGCCGGGGAGCGTCGCCGCAAAAGCCGCGCGCGCGGCCGGCCCACCGGCTCCGCTGGAAGTGGGGGAGCCCGGAAAGGCGACACGCGCGCGGTCAACGCGCCGGGGGCCGCTGGCGCCCGGGACGGCGCGACGCAGCGCTCTGCGGCGACCTGGAAAGCACGACAGTCGTTTGCGTCCGGCCAGAACCGCGAACTACGGCCACGGTCCCTTATTTGTACCGCTCAGGCCCGCCCCTCGGCCCCCGGCAGCCTATAGGAATGGACCGTCTTTGAAAAGCGTGGAAGGGACCAATCAGATTCCCAAGGGGGCGGGGCCGGCCCGCTGACCTCTTAAAGAGACAGCAGGACGGGGCCACCGGGACGCGGGCCACCGCCCCCCACCGCGCCTGCAGGGGTAACCTCAGGCCAGCCGCGTGTTCCCCACGCCTCGCGTCCCCGCGGGCACCGTACTGAAGCCACACGGGTTTCGGTTTCTGTTTCTTGAACGTGCTGCCTCTGAGTGTCCACACCTGTCCCCCTGCCTGGTGGCTGCACCTGTTCCTTGTGGCCTTAATGTCCCTCGGAGCGCCAGACTAGTCATTGACTCGCTTTCACCGCAGTCATCGGTCGTCCCTGAACCCAGGACCTGGGTGTCATGAGGACAGAACCTGCCATTCCCCTGCGGCATCCTGCCCCATGCAAACAGTAGGCGCCCACTTATGACCCTCACCCCGTGACAACACAGTGGGGCTGGAACTGTGGGACCGGGTCCCCTGCTGTCCCCCTAGCTGCTGCTCTACAACACCAAGGACATCAGTCCAGGCATGTGGCCTTGTCCCCAGGCCACGGTGACACTCCTTGTGGTCATCTGGGACTTTCTCTGGGACTTTCCCAGCGTAGACCTGTCCCTGTTCGCCACAGCGGCCGGGCCGAGGCCTGCCTTGGTGACAGCCGTGGACCTTGGTGACAGCTCGTGACCTTGGTGACAGCCGTGGACTCCAGGGGCGATGGGCCGGGGGGGAATCACCCACTGCCGCGCCCCAAGCTCTGCCAGGAGGTTACTGACATCACCCCTGCTACGGCTTTTCCAGCCTCTGGGGACAGGAGGCTCCCAACCTGCCACGTGCCACAAAGGAGTCCGTCACGGGGCACGTGTGACCAGGCCTAACCACGACACTTGACTTTTCTGTTCATGTTTCATTTATTTATTTATTTGAGACAGTCTTGCTCTGTCGCCCGGGCTAGAGTGCTGTGGCGTCAGCCTCGCTCACAGCAACCTCAAACTCCTGGGCTCAAGCGATCCTCCTGCCTCAGCCTCCCGAGTAGCTGGGACTACAGGCATGCGCCACCACGCCCAGTTAATTTTTTTTCTATATATTTTTAGTTGTCCAGCTAATGTCTTTCTACTTTTGGTAGATATGGGGTCTTGCTATGTTGTCCAGGCTGGCCTCGAACTCCTGAGCTCAAACGATCCTCCCGCCTCGGCCTCCCAGAGCGCTGGGATTGTCTGTCAGCGTTTTGACATGCCCAAGCCTCTCTCATCTCAAAGAGGGTCCTTCTTCACTCAGTCCCCCGCCCACTCCAGTTACTGCTGTGGGCGGGGCCCTCTGGGCGGCGTGGGCGGGGCCTCTGGGCGTTATGAGGCGGGCCTGTGGACATCATGGCGGGGCCTCTGGGCGGCGTGAGCGGGGCCTGTGGACGTCATGGCGGGGCCTCTGGGCGTTATGAGGCTGGCCTCTGGACGCCATGGCGGGGCCTCTGGGCGACGTGGGCGTGGCCTCCGGGCGTCGTGGGCGGGGCCGCGCCCTCCGTCCCGCCCCCACGTCTCTGCCGGCTCCCAGGAACGCCGACGTCGTGACGTCGCGTCGCGCCAGGCGCTTCCCGGGCTTGGCAGGTCACGTGAGACACTTTTGGCGCGAAAGCCGGGTTGCGCTGCAGGGCTGCGGAGAGGAGCGAGCGCGGCGATGGCGGTGAGCGCGCGGGGCCGGCGCGGGGGCCTCGGCCGGGCGACGGTGGGTGCGGGGGCCGCGGGGCCTCCGGTTCTCGAGCCTCGGCCCTGCGCCCGCCCGCCCGGTCCGGGTCCGGGTCCGGGTCGGCGGGTCGGCACTCGGGTGGGGTCGGGCCCGGGCTCTGTCGCGCGGCCGCCGCGTCCCCGGCGCTGTCCTCCCGTCTTGGGGACCCGCGAGGTGGCTCGAGTCCGCCGGGGGCCCCCGGCCCGGCCCGCTGGGCCCCTGTCACGCGTGCACACAGCAGGCGCTCGCTGGGCGCCGCCCGACACAAGCGCGACAGGGTCCTGCACTCACTGTCACGCTTTCTTGTCCCCTGCCTGGCCCCCTGTCGCCTGTGAGTGCCACACCGCTGCTGTCTTGGTGGCGCTTGTGTCCCATCTCCCGGGTCAGTTGCCCGGGGACACTGCTTGTGCTCAGATGGGCCAAATGCACGTGTAAGGGGGCGACCAAGAGAACAAAGAGGGAATTAAACAAGTGACACAGCACAGTGATTTTTTGGGGGGGGGACACAGTCTGGCTCTGTCTCCCGGGCTAGCCTCACTCACAGCAGCCTCCTGGGCTCAAGCAATCCTCCTGCCTCAGCCTCCTGAGTAGCTGGGACTACAGGCATGCGCCACCACGCCCGGCTAATTTTTTATATATATTTTCAGTTGCCCGACTAATTTCTATTTATAGTAGAGATGGGATTTTGCTATGTTGCCCAGGCTGGTCTCGAACTCCTGACCTCAAGCGATCCTCCCGCCTTGGCCTCCAAGAGTTCTGGGACTACAGGCATGCGCCACCATGCCTGCTTAATTTTTTCTATATATATTTTTAGTTGTCCAGGTAGTTTCTTTGTATTTTTAGTACAAATGGGGTCTCGCTCTTGCTCAGGCTGTTCTCCAACCCCTGACCTCAGGTGATCCTCCCGCTTCGGCCTCCCAGAGTGCTGGGATTACGGGCTGGGAGCCTCCCCGCCTGGACCTCCTTAAGTGTTTGACAGCGGCACCTTCTCTTGTAGGAATCATCTGAGTCCTTCACCGTGGCTTCCAGCCCGGCCCGGCGGCGGCGGAGCAACGATCCTTTCACCCCCAGCCCCGGCAGAAGCTCCCGGCGCGCCGATGCCCTGACCTCCAGCCCTGGCCATGACCTGCCTCCCTTTGAGGATGAGTCTGAGGTGCTCCTGGGCACGGAAGGGCCCCTGGAGGAAGAAGAGGATGGAGAAGAGCTTATTGGAGATGGCATGGAGAGGTATTTTCATACAAGGCCTGGACCCAACAGATAGGTTTTATTTTTTGACACAGAGTGTCACTCTGTCACCCGGGCTACGGTGCTGTGGCGTCAGCCTTGCTCACAGCAACCTGCAACTCCGGACCTCGAGCGATCCTCCTGCCTCGGCCTCCCGAGTAGCTGGGACTACAGGCATGCGCCACCACGCCCGGCTAATTTTTTTCTATATATATTTTAGTTGGCCAATTAATTTCTTTATATTTATTTAGTAGAGATGGGGTCTCGTTCTTGCTCTGGCTGGTCTCGTACTCCTGACCTTGAGCAATCCTCCCGCCTCGGCCTCCCAGAGTGCTGGGATTACAGGCGTGAGCCACTGTGCCCGGCCCCAACAGATAGTTTTGCAAAGAGCTTGTGGTGCCTCTGGCAGCCTAGGTTTTGGTGCTGGGGAAGAGGTGAATCTGATGACATTCCTGGCTTTGATTACGGCATGGCCCAGGATCTGGAGCCATGACTCAGGCCCATTGAGGCTGCTGTATCCAACTTGGAAAGGCCAGACCCTCAGGCCTGGGTGAGCCGCAGCTCCAAGAGATAACGCACCTTAGGAAATACAAGGTGTGTTTAATCTGGAGGACCACGACAAGGAGTGCCACCCAGGAAACAGGAAAATGAGTGTTTTTTCTGCAGTGTTTTTTGAAGAAAAAATTGGGGGGGCATTCTGATTTTCTGATGAATTAAGATTTAGATTCAATCAGCAAACACCATACCTAATCCGTTCCAGGCCCTGTGTTAGAAACGTTCTCCGTGTTTATTTTTTTATTTATTTTTTTGAGACAGTCTCGCTCTGTCGCCCGGGCTAGAGTGACTGGAGTGAGTGCCGTGGCGTCAGCCTCACTCACAGCAGCCTCAAACTCCTGGGCTCAAGCGATCCTGCTGCCTCAGCCTCCTGAGTAGCTGGGACTACAGGCCTACGCCACCACGCCCGGCCAATTTTTGCTATATATTTTTAGTTGTCCAGCTAGTTTCTTTCTATTTTTAGTAGAGACGGGGTCTCGCTCTTGCTCAGGCTGGCCTCGAACTCCTGACCTTGAGCGAGCCTCCCACCTCAGCCTCCCGAGTAGCTGGGACTATAGGCGTGAGCCATGGCACCCCCGGCCAGGTTTGCTATTTCTCGGTGGTCACTGCGTCTGCTCCGGGCCTTTCCCCAGGGACTACCGTGCCATCCCCGAGCTGGATGCCTATGAGGCCGAGGGCCTGGCGCCGGAGGACGAGGACGTGGCGGAGCTCACGGCCAGTCAGAGGGAGGCTGCGGAGCGGGCCATGCGGCAGCGGGACCGGGAGGCCGAGCGCGACCTGAGCCGCATGCGCCGCAGGCTGCTGTACGGTAGGTCCAGCCGTCTGCGGCCGGGTGTGGGACGGGCAGCTGGGCGAGATGTCACTGAAGGCTGTGCCTGTCTCCTCCCTCTCCCCAGACAGTGACGAGGATGACGAAGAACGTCCAGCCCGCAAGCGCCGCCAGGCGGAGCGGGCCGCGGAGGACGGTGGGGAGGAGGAGGAGGAGGACATGATCGAGAGCATTGAGAACCTGGAAGACCTCAAGGGCCACTCGGTGCGTGAGTGGGTGAGCATGGCCGGTCCGCGGCTGGAGATCCACCACCGCTTCAAGAACTTCCTGCGCACCCACGTGGACGGCCGGGGCCACAACGTCTTCAAGGAGCGCATCAGCGACATGTGCAAAGGTTTGACGGCCTCCCAATCCCCGACCCCTTGTCCGGCTTGTCCTTGGCCCAGCCAGCCGGCCGGGTCCTCCCGCAGTCTGGCCTGGTCCCTCGGTGCCACGATGAGCCCACGCCCAGAGCACGGGGGTTGGGGGGGGCATTCGGAGACGTCCCGTCCAGTTCCTAGAGTGCCGGGATCACAGGCGTGAGCCTCTGCGCCCGGCCTCCTCTTGGTATTTAGCAGGGTCTATTCCCAGGGTTTCCTTCATGGCTCTAGTAGTTCCCTGTGCTGGACGGGAGCCCGGGACGTTCTTTCCTCTGGAGGAACACAGAGAAACGTTGCCGGCGGTGCGGGGGCCGCCTCTGGGACACCCAAGTTATCTTTTGAGGTGCTCGAGAACGGGCGGGTTGGAAATAAAAATCGAGGTGAGGCCGGGCACGGTGGTGGCTCACACACGTCTGTCATCCTGGGACTCAGGGAGGCCGAGGCAGGAGGATCGCTCGAGGTCAGGGGTTCGAGACCACTCTGAGCAACAGCGAGACCTGGTGTCTATTAAGAAAAAATAGAAAGAAATTAGCTGGACAACTAAAAATACATAGAAAAAATTAGCCAGGCGTGGTGGCGCATGCCTGTTGTCCTGGCTACTTGGGAGGCCGAGGCAGGAGGATCGCTGGAGGTCAGGTGTTCAAGGCCAGCCTGAGCAAGAGTGAGACCTGGTCTCTATTAAAAAAAAAAAAATAGAAAAAATTTGCTGGACAACTAAAAATATACGTATAGAAAAATTAGCTGGGCGTGGTGGCGCATGCCTGTAGTCTCAGCTACTCTAGAGGCTGAGGCAGGAAGATCGCTTAGAGCCTCAGTTGCTGAGAGCAAGGCTGATGCCATGGCACTCTAGCCCGGGAGACAGAGTGAGACTGTGTCTCAAAAAAGAAAAATCCAGGCCGGGCGTGGTGGCTCACGCCTGTAATCCCAGCACTCTGGGAGGCCGAGGCGGGCGGATTGCTCAAGGTCAGGAGTTCGAAACCAGCCTGAGCAAGAGCGAGACCTCGTCTCTAGTATAAATAGAAAGAAATTAATTGGCCAACTAAAAAAATATATAGAAAAAATTATCTGGGTGTGGTGGCGCATGCCTGTAGTCCCTGCTACTCAGGAGGCTGAGGCAGGAGGATTGCTTGAGCCCAGGAGTTTGAGGTTGGTGTGAGCGAAGCTGACGCCACGGCACTCACTCTAGCCCGGGCAACAGAGTAAGACTCTGTCTCAGAAAAGAAAAAAAAAAAGAAAAATCCAGGTGACTACTTTGAACAGAAAGGAGCACCACCCATGTTGCTATGTGACAGGAATTGACCTTGAAGAGGGCCTGCAGTTCCCAGCCCTCCGCTCCTGTTGGTGTTCTGTTTTTTTTTTTTTTCTTTTTTTTCATGAGACTGAGTCTCGCTCTGTCGCCCGGGCTAGAGTACCTTTCGTCAGCATCACTTACAGCAACCTCCAACTCCTGGGCTCAGTAGATCCTCCTGCCTCAGCCTCCCTCCCAAGTAGCTGGGACTACAGGCATGTGCCACCATGCCCGGCTAATTTTTTCTATATTTATTTTTAGTTGTCCAGCTCATTTCTATTTTTTTAGTAGAGACGGGGTCTCGCTCTTGCTCAGGCTGGTCTCAAACTCCTGACCTCGAGCAATCCTCCCGCCTCAGCCTCTCGGAATGCCGGGATGACAGGCGTGAGCCACCGCGCCCGGCCTCCCCTTGTTATTTGGCAGGGTTTATTCCCAATTTCCTTCATGGCCCTGGTAGGTGTTTAGAATCTGTAATCCTGCAGGCGTCTGTTGGCATTTCATTTGATCCCCGGCAACCTTGTACACTGTGCAACGCACCCACTATACAGATTGAGGAGTTGAGGCTCGGGATGCGTCCGGCATCTCAGCCACAGTGGAAACGCGATAGAGTTAAAGCTGGACTTTCTGGATGGACGTCAGGGGTATGGGTGGGCGGATGGGCATCGCCACCTTTGGCCCTGCCCAGGTCCTGTGCTCTGCGACCCTTACTGTCATGTCCCACCCTGTCTCCCAGAGAACCGCGAGAGCCTGGTGGTCAACTACGAGGACCTGGCGGCCAGGGAGCACGTGCTCGCCTACTTCCTGCCGGAGGCGCCGGCCGAGCTGCTGCGGATCTTCGACGAGGCCGCGCTGGAGGTGGTGCTGGCCATGTATCCCAAGTACGGCCGCATCGCCGCCCACATCCATGTGCGCATCTCCCACCTGCCGCTCGTGGAGGAGCTGCGCTCCCTGAGGTGAGCCGGGGTCACGGGACGGAGTCTCGCTCGGTTGCCTGGGCTAGAGTGCCGTGGCGTCAGCCTCGCTCTCAGCAACCTCCGACTCCTGGACTCAAGCAGTCCTCCTGCCTCAGCCTCCCGAGTAGCTGGGACTACAGGCATGCGCCACCATGGCAGCTAATTTTTTCTATGTGTTTTTAGTTGTCCAGTTAGTTTCTTTCTATTCTTAGTAGAGATGGGGTTTTGCTTTGTTGTCCAGGCTGGTCTCAAGCTCCTGACCTCAAGCGATCCTCCTGCCTCAGCCTCCTCCCAAGTAGCTGGGACTACAGGCATGTGCCACCACACCTGGCTAATTTTTTCTGTATATTTCTAGTTGGCCAATTAGTTTCTTTCTATTCTTAGTAGAGATGGGGTCTCGCTCTTGCTCAGGCTGGTCTCGAACTCCTGACCTCGAGTGATCCTCCTGCCTCAACCTCCCAGAGTGCTGGGATCACAGGCGTGAGCCACCGCGCCCGGCCTCCCAGTGAGTCCTTAAATAAAACATACCACGTCTGTGAATGACAGATGTGGGCATATGGGGGCGAGGAAGGTTCCAGAAGAGTGTAGGTCCCACGTGATCCTATGTGCATGTAAGAAAAAAATAACACATGGGGGAAATAAAAGCAGTCTTGCTTGATGTTGGGAGGGAGGAACATGTTTCTTCCTGCTCATCTGAATATTCTAATTTTTCCACAGTGAAAATGATTGATCATTTCTGTAGATTTCGTTGTTGTAAGGTTTTTTTTTTTGGAGACAGAGTCTGGCTTTTGTCGCCCGGGCTAGAGTGCCGCGGCGTCAACCTCGCTCACAGCAATGTCAGATTCCTGGGCTCAAGCGATCCTCCTGCCTCAGCCTCCTGAGTAGCTGGGACTACAGGCATGTGCCACCATGCTAGGCTAATTTTTTTCCTATATATTTTTGCTTGCCCAGCTAATTTCTTCTATTTTTAGTAGAGATGGGGTCTCGCTCTTCTGCAGGCCGGTCTCGAACTCCTGACTTCAAATGATCCTCCCGCCTCGGCCTCCCACAGTGCTGGGGTGACAGGCGGGAGCCACCGCACCCGCCTCATTTTTTCTATATATTTTTGGTTATCCAGCTAATTTCTTTCTAGTTTCAGTAGAGATGGGGTCTCGGTCTTACTCAGGCCGGTCTCGAACTCCTAACCTCAAACGATCCTCTTGCCTCGGCCTCCCAGAGTGCTGGGATGACAGGCGTGAGCCACTGTGCCCGGCCTCGATGCCTTGGGGTTCAGTGGTGACTCTGGAGAGCGGCGGCGGGGGGTGCAGCCGGGAGGAGCGCCCTGTCCCGGCTGAGCTCTGCTTGTGCTGGAGCGGGACAGGTGGATCTTGTCCCGGGTATGGGCCGGGCCTCGTCTTCCAGGGTGGTGCGTGGCAATGCCTGGCCCCAGCCTGGCCGGAGGGAGTGGTCGGTCGATGCAGCCCAGACCCCAGACCTCTGATAGACGTCTTCCGGCCTCCGCAGGCAGCTGCACCTCAACCAGCTCATCCGCACCAGCGGGGTGGTGACCAGCTGCACGGGGGTCCTGCCGCAGCTCAGCATGGTCAAGTACAACTGCAACAAGTGCAGCTTCGTGCTGGGGCCGTTCTGCCAGTCCCAGAACCAGGAGGTGAAGCCGGGCTCCTGCCCCGAGTGCCAGTCCGCTGGCCCCTTCGAGATCAACATGGAACAGGTGAGAGGGAGCGCGGTCCTGGTGTCCTGCCCTGCGTTTTGGGCGTCCCCGGTGTGTGCAGGGCCCGGCCACGCTCTCGCCGATGTGAGCGAGATACCCTCGTGTGTCAGCCACACCCAGGTCTGTCCGGCCGGCAGGTTTAGTTTGGCGCGGGTGGGTGTTTTCAGGAATTTGAAACGATGTTTAAAAAAGTCAGGCGGGTTTATTTATTTATTTATTTGTGTTTTTTTGGAGACAGAGTCTCCCTCTGTGGCCCGGGCTATAGTGCCATGGCGTCAGCCTCGCTCACAGCAACCTCAGACTCCTGGGCTCAAGCGATCCTCCTGCCTCAGCCTCCTCCCGAGTAGCTGGGACTACAAGCATGCGCCATCACGCCCGGCTAATATTTTCTATATATTTTTAGTTGTCAGCTAATT
>CAUYRT010103008.1:0-20175 GCA_963574885.1 Lepilemur ruficaudatus | reverse complement strand
ACCCAACCACTGAAAAAGCTGAAGATCAACGTTTTTAAGGTCCACAAATGTGCCGTGTGTGGCTTCACCACCGAAAACCTGCTGCAGTTCCACGAACACATCCCTCAGCACAAGTCAGACGGCTCCTCCTACCAGTGCCGGGAGTGCGGCCTCTGCTACACGTCCCACGTCTCCCTGTCCAGGCACCTGTTCATCGTGCACAAGTTGAAGGAACCTCAGCCGGTGTCCAAGCAGAACGGGGCCGGGGAAGACAGCCAGCAGGAGAACAAACCCAGCCCGGAGGACGAGTGCCCCGACGGCGCCGTGTCAGACCGAAAGTGCAAAGTGTGCGCGAAAACTTTTGAAACTGAAGCTGCCTTAAATACTCACATGCGGACACACGGCATGGCCTTCATTAAATCCAAAAGAATGAGTTCAGCTGAGAAATAGCCACCGATGTTCCATAAGGAAAATCCCTGTCCACATTGGAGTCAAAAAGACATTTTAGTTACAGAAAGTTCACAGTATAATAGAGTTAACAGTACTGTCTAGGCTGTTGCAATATATCTCTTTCCACCTACCCTCACCTGGTCGTATATATCCTCGATAAGTATTAAAACAGTATTTGAGTTTAAAAGAGTTTGTATATATTTAAATGAATAACTTTTTATACTCTTTGTTACATGTTTGTATCAGTATTTAGTGGAAAACATTGAGTTTTTTTTTTTGGGTTAGAATTTTTTTTTGTACTGTTTCTTTAAAACAGAGTTCTTAGTAACAGGGGCAGTTCCTGAATTCAAACAAATCATTTTGTATGTTACGAATTTGAATGGGTTAACTAATGACAGGCTGGAATACGCCTTTTTTAGTGTTTTTAATTTTTAGAATTCACTACATAAATTATAAGTAATCGTGGGTCTCAAAAACACTAGGAACTTTTAAGTGTCTTAGCACTGCCCTCAGCGTGCCTGCTCTCCGTGACGGGGGCGCCGTCGAGGCTCAGCTGCACTCCGGCGCTTTCCAGGCCACGCCACATAGTATTCAAAGCAGCCTTGCAGGGAGCCTCTTTCCCAGCAGTGGGTAAAACCTTAGGCCAGGAATCAGGAAAGAATGCAGCTTTCCTTAATTGCATCCTGAGGAATGGGGAACCGAGGGTATTCTAAAAGAGAAACAAAAACTATTTTGGTGGTTTTCTGGGCAAAATTTGCAAGGCCAGCTCCAAGAGCACAAGGAGATGGAGTTACGAAAGGGCTGGACTGCTATAAAAGTGACAAATATGTAGTTAGACCAATAGATTTATATCGTCAGGTTTTTTCGTCATGTAATTTATTAACTGTTACAG
Source organism: Lepilemur ruficaudatus (assembly GCA_963574885.1). Lineage (NCBI taxonomy): Eukaryota > Metazoa > Chordata > Mammalia > Primates > Lepilemuridae > Lepilemur > Lepilemur ruficaudatus. Next base: position 18,854 of record CAUYRT010103008.1, on the reverse strand, counting down.
AAACACAACTAAGAATATCAAGTATTTCTCTGGCTCTTGACAGGAAAAAAAAAATCACAGTTGACTTAACCCTTTGCTGTCAAAAGAGTTGGTGTTTCCTGTTCTGGGTGCTACTGCCAAACGTTCTGGTACTTAGAGTCGGGATGCACAGCTTCAACCACCGACTTACCAATGCAGCAGCCTGTGTGTTGCAATTGGCCATTAGATCACGCACTGAGCCACCTGGGTTTAGTTCCGTCATTTCAATAAGTATATTTCATGTCAGTAGTTCTGTTTTATCAAGTGCAGCAGAGGTACTCTTCTGTCCCTTCCGTTTATAGTTCTCTGGGAGACTTCTATTTTTTGGTTTTTGTTTTGTGTTTTCTTTTACATTTTATATCTTGTATTTATCCCTGAACACGTTTTGTACTTTTTTTTTTTAAGAAAAATTCTTTTGTGTATATATAGATACTTGCATGATATACTGTAGTCAACGTTCGGTTCCTCAAAAGGTCTTGCTGCTGTCAGGTGTTATGCACTACATCATCATAACTGTATTAAACACATTTCGTATGTAAATAAACGTGGGACATTTGGCCCTGTGCTTCTGTGAGAGAGTTATTGATGGTGGGTCTCTGACATCTTCATGAAGTTTAGGAAGTGATTAGTCATAGGGACAGGCTACGGGATATTGCAGAATTCTTCCCACTCACAAGAATGGCATATTCATTCTCATTAGTAATCAGCTATTGTCACTTTCTTGTTGACTCCATCGGTACCATCCGAGGGTGTGATTATTCTTCAACTTGAAATTCAATTGCTGTTACTTGTTATATTTGTATTGCTCTAAGTTGTATTCATAGCACTTTCCTTGTTTCTGCATTTGAACCTTGCAATAAACCTGTGTGGTCGGCCACGCAGGTCCGAGTAGCCTAGTTTTACAGTTGAGGAAGCTAAGCTCAGATTAAGTTCTTTGCCTAAGCCCTCATTGCTGATAAGTGGCTTTGCATATTAGAACCCAAATATTTTGCTCTAAATATAGTGCTCGCTCTATGTGGTTATGTACATATTGATAAATATTCATTTATTCAACAAATAAAAAGTATGTGCAAAACATGATACAGAATTTTTGTTTTTGGCACACTATGGCTTTTATAAGATAATCTGAAAGTCTTTCCATTCTTTAGTGCATAGAAGTGCTTGATATAATAATATGAAGTTAACGTGTTAAATGCTTAGTTGAGTGCAAGAGAAAGTTTTAAAACATGCCCAGTGCTCGCTTCGGCAACACATATACTAAAGTTGGAATGATACAGAGATTAGCATGGCCCCCGCACAAGGATGACAGAATATGAAAAATCTTAAAAAATGCCCAGAGATCCAAGAATGAAGAAACTGAAATCCAGAGTAGAAAACCACTACACAGTGCTGTGGCCCTGGGGAGAAACCTAGGTGGCCCCGCTGAAGAGGAAATTGGTGACCTGGAAGATAGATCTTGAGAAAATTAACCTGGAATACAGCACAGAGATAAGGGGGCGGAATGCACAAAAGAGGTTAGAAGTCAAGAAGCTAAAAATGAGAAGATCTAACTAATAGGAGTTCCAGAGAGAGGGACTAGGATTGAGAAAGGTCAGTGTAGAATGGTTTAGCCATTAGTGAAAGACATGAATGGTGAGCAAAAATCCACACTAGGACCTAAGTTCTGCCCCTTCATTAGTTACAGATGCTGGGTGTGGCCACTTGGAAAGGATACTGGGGGGCATGCTCAGTGCATTCTTAGGAAGCCCATTTAACTCTGTTTAGTATAGAAGTGGGAGCTGAGGCTGGAAGAGTAGACTTTGACCAAGTTATAAAAAGCCTTGAATGACAGCCTAAAGGGTTTGTACTTGGGTACTTAGAGATGGGTTATTTGGACAGGTTAGTGCTGTAACCAGATACAGTGTTTAGCATGGACGGTGGGGAAGTGTATCAGGATAGGTCAGGTTATGCCCTGGTTACAACCCTAAATCTAAACGGCTTGTCACAAGACATGTTCACATTCAAGTGTCCGTCATGTCCGTATCTGCTGGTCCCATTACCCCACTATCACAAAAGTTGCCAGTTACTGGGGCAGAAGGACAGTGCAATGAAATTCTCTGGTCCAGAAGTGACCAATGTCAAATCTCATAACTTACTGGCCAAAACCAGTTACATTGTCCCATCTTGTCATAAGGAGGGCAGGAAGTACAGTCCTCCTATGTGTCCGGAAAGCTGAAAATACTTGACCAGCATAAATGACCATCACAGGAATGAAGTTTAAATTAACGTAGCTATGGTGCTAACACAGTGTGAAGACGTGGCCTAGGGTAGTAGGAATAGGCTTGACAAGAGGCTTCAGTTGCAAGCAGCATTTCAGAGGTTGCATCAAGAAGGTTCTGTAATGCAGTACACAGAGGAGTCTTATATGTCAAAGTTCAAGCCTAGGTGACTTCTTAAAGTGTTCTCAAGGTTTAGATAAATAAAAATACGGAAGTAAAAATTAAGAGCTGGCTATGGGGAAGATCTTGAGTTTTAGATATATATATATACACACACACACACACACACACACAATATAGGTTTTAATTTCTTTGTGGTTGGGTGATTTTTTTGTTTTATCAATAATTGAGTAACAGAGCCAGGTGTGGTGGCACACACCTGTAATCCAGCTGCTCGGGAGGCTGAGACACGAGGATTGCTTGAGCCCAGGAGTTCAAGACTAGCCTGCGTAACACAGGGAGATTTCATCTCTCAAAAAAATAACAGAAATGCATAAAGAAGAATGCTAGCAAAACAATACTTACAAAATGAGAAAGAGGAAAACAGGCTTAGACTACACGGCATAGAACACTTCTTCCTCCCAAACACATTTTCTGCAAATTCCTAACTCCTACCACAGTAAATAGTCCAAAGAACAACTGTTCCACCCTGATGCTCTGGTGGGAGCACCTCACCAGTGTCAGTGGGCTGGTGAGTTTCCATTCCAGGATCTTGGACCAACAGTGAAATTTCCTCTTGAAAGCTTCAGGCAGCCAAGAGTAATATAAAATATTATTCATATGAATATATCCATCATGCTATGAACACTTTTTTTAAAAATGCCTAGTTGGAAGGGGAAAAAAGGAAATTGTGCTTGAAAAACTTTATAAAATATGACTTAGAGGAAACCTTCATCTCTCCCAAAGGATAGCCTGAAAATAGAGGTTTGCCAAATGCAGAACGCTGTTTATGCCATTTAGTTTACACATACACACACTTGGCAAATCTCAGTTGCTATGAAGATTCCAGACTGTAGCACTTAAGCATCTTCTAAATAAGGAACCTATACTTAGCTACCTTAAAAATTTGGCTTCTACTCAGGCATAATTCATTCTTTGCTTAAATGGAGACTTGAACCTTTTTGATTTCTTTGAAAATCTTTGTTTTTGTTTTTTCAGTTATGCACCTCACATCCTTACTAGTTAGTTGCAAGCCTTTGCGATATGACAATGTGAACTTATTTCTTTGCAAAGATCATGGTAATCACAAAACAATCTGTAGTAGATGCACAAAACATAAATAGGATTCAAAGGACACCTCCACAGAAAACCATCAAATCACAAAGGAAGACAGCAAGACTGCAAGAAACAAAGTATATCTCAAATAACCAGAAAACAAATTATAAAATGGCAGTAGTAAGCTCTAACAATAGTCACTTTGAATGTAAATAGATTAAATTCTCCAATAAAAAGACAGAGTGGCTGAATAGATTTTAAAAAAAAGAAAGACCCAGCTATATGCTACCTGCAGAAGACTCACCTCTCTTTAAGGATACACAAAATGAAGGGATTGGAAAAGATATTCCATGCAAACTCCATGCAAATTAAATGCAAAAGAGAGCAGGGGTAGTAATACCTATATCAGACAAAAATCAACTTTAAGTCAAAAACTGTAAAAAATGGGTAAGGCACAGTGCCTCAAGCCTGTAATCCTAGCACTTTGGGAAGCCAAGGTGGGAGGATTGCTTGCAGCTAAGAGTTTGAGAGCAGCCTGGGCAACATAGTAAAACCCTATCTCTACCAAAAAAACAACGAAACCCAACCTGTAAAAAGAGACAAAAATTGACACTATGTAATGATAAAGGAGTCAATTCATTAAGAGGACATAACAATTGCAAATAATATATGCACCCAACATTGAAGCAGCTAAATATATAAAGCAAACGTTTGTACAATAACAGTAGGGGACTTCAATACCCCAACTACAACAATGGCTAGGTCATCCAGACAGAAAATTATTAAGGAAACACTGGACTTGATCTCTATTTTAGACCAATGGACCTAACGGACATACACAGAACATCCCATCCAATAGCAGCAGAATATACATTCTTCAAGTGCACAGAGAACTTGCTCCAGGATAGAGCACATGTTAGCCCGCAAAACAAACCTGAACAAACCTAAGAGGATTGAAATCACATCAAAAATCTTTTCTGCGCACAATGGTACAAAACTGGATATCAGTAACAGGAGAAATCTTGGAAAATTCGAAAATATGTGGAAATTGAACATGCTGCTGAATGACCAATGTATCAAAGAAGAAATCAAAAAGGAAATAAAAAATATCTTGTGATAAATGAAAATGGAAACAACATATCAAAATCTATGGGATGCAGCAAAAGCCGTTCTAAGACAGAAATTTACAGCAATAAATGCTTATATCTATGCAAAAAGCCTCTCTTCCTGCCACTAGAAGCTTCTAGGCTAGCCAGTTGTAATTCTGTAGTCATCATTCCCTCCAAGCCACCCAATCTGAGTATCACTACCTCAGTCCACATGGTTTGGGTACGAGGTGGAATTCACGACTTGACTACTGTCAGGCTTCTCTTCACGTGCATTTCCCCTTCTCCGCAGTCCCAATGTATTTTGGTGAACATTTCAGTAAAGACAATACATTAGATGATAAAACTTTCATGATCTTGGCCTATGTTTTCCTGGGGGTTTGCTTATTTATATTTGCTACCTTCTTTGGAAGGTAGATCTGGGGGTGCCCAACATTAGATCCTATTTCAATTAGGGTCCCAGCAGGATACAGATAGCACACTAGAAAAGGTTTAACTTTCAAGAAATTAAGGAAGGGACAATATAGAGAGCTGTGGGCTGGAACAAGGGATGTTGAGGCACCCGGGGACTAGCAACAGTGTGGAGCCGACCTGAGGCCTGAGAAGCCTGATTGGGCATGGGAGCTAGAGCCATGGATCAGGGCCACCAAACGACAGCCACTGCCAGGGCCACGGCTAAGCCCGGAGGGTGTGAGGAGGGAGATTGCTGGGAAGCTGCCTCCTCACACAAAGCTTTCCTGCCGCACCTCCCACTGGCCAAAGTTACTAATAAACAAAAGGTAGAAGACAAGTAAGCCACAGTGGAAGTCTGCAGGTATCAGTGTGCCGGGAAAAGCAGGACAGAGAAGGGCGGATGACGGATCTGGGGTGCGGGGTAGGAGGCCATGGAGACCAGACACCTGCCACGTGCTTTGACAGGTGCGTGTCCCACACCTGCTTTATTCTTGACATGCATTTCACCCCAGGTAGGCAGGCTGTCAGGTGGAACAGGGCACTTCAGATTCTACACTTACCTTTTCTTTCTAATTACCTTCCTTGCCAGGTTTATCCTGGAGTTGCACCTTTCCCCAGTGGCTATTTTTACTCAAGGAAACAGAATAGTGTTTCCCAGAAAATATTCTTTACCAGTTTCTAAATTCAATTTATGTGGTTAGCTCTGACTCATCGTGCAGCACTATTTATACTGTTTCACAGTATTTAGGGAACTGATTATTCAATTTGCTTTGCTGTTTTATTGCAAACTGCGTATTCCCCAGCTTTTCTTACAGTTATAATTGCACATTGCCCTACCGTGGTGGGTCTGTTTCTAAACACCATGCTTTCTTTGCAAGACCATGTTTTTACCTAGGGGCGCTCATAATTAGAGTGTGCCCCAGTACACCTCCCACTCAGTTCCAGAAAGTGTGGGTTGAGCCCAAGAGTAATTTCCTGACCTTCAGGTCAAGTCAGGCTCCGATTGGTTATTTCATTTATTTTATGAAAAAGAACAAGGTAGGCCTAGATCTGATTGGAGAGGGTGCTGTGATATTGACAAGAGTCAACAGAGAGCAGGGCTACCTCTTCCGCCTTTCCAAGGTAAGCAGGGGTAATAATGGATGTTTATTTTGCCAGTTCAGTGTCTGAACTTCCCCCTCCAGTGTTGGAGGGATCTGCCATCACATGAATCTCGGCAAGAGATGGGTCTTGCCTCCTACTACAGAGGCCAGAAGGCCACTCACCCTGACCCCCAGCGTTTCACGGTATGGCCAATGCCTGGCCACAACCGTGCTCCTGCTTTGATTCTCCAATAGGTGATACAAAGGAGCAGGGACAGTGGAATGCATTCATCTGGTGGCAGCATGGTGGCAATAGTCATAGTGACTTGGGATTGAGAGTAACCCTGTGCATGGCACTTGTTTGGTCAGGTGAGGGTGCCTGTCTGCCTGTGAGCAATCACTGAGCCATCTTGGACCCAAGGAACGCCGATATCTCGGGGAGACTCGGTGATGTTTAGACTCTTATTTCCCTCTGAACAAGACACCAACCAAACAGCACGCCAACATCAGTCATCTTCCCCCAGATGTTCCCATGAGGGCCTCTCTACTTCTCTCCAGTCAGCTGAGAAGCTCCCTGGCCAGAGCGCCTCTCCCCGTCCCGTTGCTGACCCGTGCCCGCCCCCCACAGGGCACGCCTTCTCGGCTGCCCTCTGTGCACCCCATGTTTTCTTTCCCTAGTACTTATCACCGAATGACGTGACATGCTCATCTGCTGGCTGTCTGCCATGCCCTGGATGCATGTTCTACGCTCTTCCGTGAACTCTGCTTGCTCTCCAATCTGCAGTTGCCATTTCCTCTCGCTGCAAGAGGCTTTCTTCCTTTTACAGCCCGAGAGCTGCAGGTATGAGCTATGTGCCCCCTCCTCAGTGGATCCTTATTGTCAGCAAAGACCGATCCTTGTTTTCTCAAACCCATAGCCAGATGATGAGAGGCCTAATGTTCTTTCCTTTCCAACAGCTACTTTCTTCAATAAATGGCTGTGTCATAAATAACAGGCCCAGCCAGCTGGTGGCTGTGCTTTCAGGAAAGGAAGGTATGATTTATTTCCACATCCTATTTTTATGTCCAGCAATCCACCTTGCATAAAACAGGTGCCTCAGCTATCTTTATAAAATGACTGAGTTTCCTTGAAACTTGATTAGTCATAATTTTAGTTCTTAGGGGTTAGGACAAACATTGGAAGGATCCTGAGCTATTAATTACCCAAAAGAAAGATTTCTCTTTTTCATTTTTTAGTTGGTGTTTTTGAATTCTGTTTTGAGACAGGGTCTTGCTCTATCTCCCGGGGTAGAGTGCAGTGGTGTCGTCAGGGCTTACTGCAACCTTAAACTCCTAGCCTCAAGCATCCTCCTGCCTCAGCCTCCCGAGTAGCTGGGACTACAGGCATGCGCCACTATGCTTGGCTAATTTTTCTATTTTTTGTAGAGATGGGGGTCTCACTATGTTGCCCAGGCTGGTCTTAAACTCCTGGCCTCAAGCAGTTCTCCTGCCTTGGCCTCCCAAAGTGCAAGGATTATAGGCATGAGCCACTGTGTCTGGCCTAGGTGGTTTTTAAAAATGATTTTAAGTAGTTTTTATTACTAATGATTAAAATGTAAAGTGTGGGTTCTGATTATATTTTTTCCCTGTTTGACAAAAGATGGAATATTTAACACAGAATTATCAAAGCAATATTATTCTTATTTTCCGTGACTATGCAACATCAGCAACTGACTTGGGAATCAGATTTTTCTGTTTAATCATTCATAAATACAGTCTTCCCTCCCTATCCAAGGACAACTGGTTCCAGGATCCCCTGAGGATACAAAATCCACAGACGCTAAAGTCCCTGATACAAAATGGTGCAGTATTTGCATGTAGCCTATGCACATCGTCTCATGTATGTTAACACATTAACTGTCATGTGAGTTGTATTTAACTCATGCTAGTTTTGAGCCCAGGGCCTCATGAAGTGTATGTAACTCACATGTCTCTTCACCTTGGGAGCCATGAGAACTATCTTTCCAGTTGCATGTAACTCAGACACAGAAAACAATAGAAAATAACAAATATTTCATTAAATTAGAAAGGATCATTTTGTTTTCAAAGTTATTCTATTTTCATAATAAAACACCATGGCCCCAATAAAAAGATTTTTTTCTAGTGTGGCAATGTGTTAAATCATCTCTCGATTACTTATACCTAATACAATGTAAATGCTATGTAAATAGTTGTCATACTATATAGACTTTTTCTTTGTATTATTTTTTATTGTTTTTTCCCCCACATATTTTCTATCTATCATTGGTTGAATCCACGGATGCAAAGATCAGCAGATACAGAGGGCTGACTCTATCTAAATTACCTAAATCTCCTCTATTTTTTCTTTCCTAAGAGGTGAAATCTTGCTCCAGCCTGCTCGTCGCCCAGGCTGGAGCGCAGTGGCACAATCAGCTCACTGCAGCCTGGTGAAGCCATCCTCCCGCCTCAGGCTCCCGAGTAGCTGGGACTACAGGTAACCCACCGCCACACCTGGCTACCTCTAGTTTTATCAACCCCCCATTTTCTTTTTAATGCAGCAAGTTAAACAAGAGAAATGCATTTATCATTGAGAGCTCTAATGCTAACAAACACTTGTTTATAATTCAAGAGTCTATATACTATTTTAGTATGATGAGCTCTAAGTTCATACTGCAAACAACTGCATGAGCTCGGCAGAGTTGATGATTTCACAGGTGGGGAAAATTGGCCCTGCTTCTGAGAGAGCCAGGACTTAAACTCCGCTTTCTGGTGCCAAATTAGGTTCTCTTTTTACTACAAGTTGTTGCTTTCTCTATGTAGTTCCAGGTTGGTTGCTATCTTTCATTTTTTGTGGTTGTTGTTGTATTGAAATCTCAATTTCTACTTCAATTAGACAGCATCCTCAGGGTGGTATAATAATCACCAACACATTAAGAGTAGAAAATATTTTTGAAGGTAGACTTGGAGGATCTCAAATTTGGAGGAGACCTTAAAGATAATTTATACAAAGACCATTTGAGGTTTGAATCTCTTCTTTAACACCCTCATCCATGTTCAATCAACGTTTGAGCATCTCCAAGGCTGGAGACCTCTGCATCATTTGAAAGAGCTCAGTTCATCTTTGAGTAGTTGAGGTGCTAGAAAGTTTTTTATTATTATTATTTCAGAACTGTACCCTTCATAACTTGGATCTAATGTGTTTTTTTTTTTCCTAGAAGCTATTTACTCAATAGTACCTTAACAATTTCAGCTTGTATGCCTAAATGTTTTTTTCTTTAAGCCAATAACAAAAAATGGTAACAAATCACCACAATAGCTACTGTTTATTTAGGGTCTCCCACAGGTCAGATACAGCAGTATCTCCTTGTATATACATTATCTGGATGTCTGGTGTATATGTTATCTGCCAGATGTGTAAGGGGCCTTTAGAAACAAAGATAATAACAGCCAAGGTTTTTTGAGTATTTACAACGGGCCAGGTTCTCTTTTAGTATTTTAAATATATTTAAGTTTCAAAATTCCAAGATGTAGAGACCATATTATCCTCATTTTCCAGATGAAACCAGTGAGGCAGCACCGTTGCTCTAGTTCATACAGTTAGTAAGTGGCTCTTAACCACTGCACAAACTGCCTCTGAGAAAATGCCAGGGAGATAAAGAGCATAGCACTTGCCCTCCTGGGGCTTCCAGCCTGCAGCAGCAAGGGAGGCAGAAATAGACATCTGCAGTGTGAGGGAAAGGAGTATGCAAAGCGATCGGGCAGCATGGAAGGCAGGCTGTCCTCACCCAAGAATAGAGCCAACACCCATTTGGAAGAATACGTAGGAGGAGGTGGGCTGGGAGAAGGGCACACTGGACAAAGGGCAGGGTATGACCAAAGGAGCAGAGATGAGAGGTAGCAGAGTGTGCAAAGGCAGGGTAGCGGTCTGGGATGCTAGAAGATGCTCTGAAGCCAACCGGCAGCAGGAAGTACAACCGAGTCACAGCCACCCCCAGGTGCAGATGTGTCCCGGCAGCGTGCACAAGGTTTGCAGACATTGCATCACATTTTAAATGGAGGCATGGAGGGTACTATCTAAAGAAAGCCTTTCTGGAAGAAGAATATAATATTTGTACCATGAGAAATTCATATTGACACATTTTATGTTTTCTTAAAGTAGGTAAGCACCGTTACCACGCTCCTTTGTCACATCATTTCCTTGTCAGGATGTGTGTTTTAATCCCCGTGTGGATGTGTGTGCAGACTTGTCCTACTGCAATACTTCCTTCCCCTGGGAGAGTTGAGCACCCCCACACGGATACCACTTTCCAAGTCCAGCAAACGCATTAACAGATGCATAACCTACCCAGACGATCATCTTCGCTTATCATTCATCTGGATGTTTTATAACTTGGATTCATCATCATTCTTGGGCAAAACTCAAATATTGCTGCTTACTTTTTAAACCCAGCAACATACAGCAGACAATCTAACCAGAGAACATCTAGCTTTATCTAGCTGGAAATGTTAATCTGCATAACTAAAGGAAGCCAGGTGGTCAGCGGCCCCCACATCCACACTGACATTTTACTCAACAATAACAAGTTGTATATTAATTGGTTTCCATGGTTTGTTCATCTCGGCCGCTTTGCAGGTGGCAGAGGAGATGCAGCTTGTCTCCCTGCCTGTTAAGAAGCGAGCGATGTTACATTCACCCCAGACACGTTATGCACTAGTGTTTCATAAATATAAGAAAGGAGGTTTATCCTGGCAGGTTGAGAGACAGTGATGGGCCCGACTTTACTATTTCTCCTGCTCTTTTTCCCATTACCTTTTGTTTTTCCTGCAAGAAACATTTCTCTCAAGTGCATGCAAGATACTGATGAATTTCTTTCTGATCTGAATTCAGTGAAGCCCAAAGAATACGCTCTAAGAAGTAAGTAGGTTTTTCTCTGGCCCATTGGGCAGGTGAACACAGGGCAGTCTGAGGGTGGCGCTGGGAGCATTCTAGACAAACTCTTGAGAATTAAAAACATAGAACCAAATAGAGAAGATGAGCCTTAATTTACAAGTTGTGCCAGGAATCAAGGAGGGAGGAAGAGTTCTTATTGCAAAAGGCTCTGTCTCCAGTCTAGCCAGCAGGAATAGCAAGACGACCTATCCCTTGATGAGAATTGTTTATACATTGCATGGTGCTGTTTTACTATTATTGAAGTTGATAACGTTTCACTGTTGTAGGAGATAGCTTGGCTTGGTTCTTTTTCTAGACATTTAGTCTGCATTTGACAATGAGTTGTTTCCTTATTCAGGGAAAATGCCTCGCCTATAATGGGTTTGACAGTAAATTCAAAGGAGTGTGCTGGTAAATGTATCGGGGTCAAGCTGGAAGAAGTGAGATTGTAGCCTAGCCTCTTTGCATGAGATATGGATGGACTTCAGATGGCTGTAATTTGCTTTTTGTGAGTTTCCCCAAAATTATTCTCACCAGTAAAAGGACACATACCTTCCTGTTGGCAAGCGGCAGTAAATCAGATTGTTTTCCTTGGGTTAACCTCTCCTTCAAGAGACTTGACTCATTGTTGATGCTGATGGAAACCACTAACAAGGAAAAATGTAAAAACTCTCTCTTTCCAGAGCTAGATAAACTAACATAGCAATTTCCACTCACATTTTGAATGCATGACTAATTTACTTTGTATTGGAAAACACTTAGTAGCATAATATACATCATAATGGTGAACAGAAGCTTTGATCTAATATTTTGTAGTTCAAAATAGTGTACGAGCTGAAGCAGTTGCCATTCTACACTGGATTAGATGTCCTGGTATTGAATGAAATGGTGGGAAAAACACAAATCCAGTTAATTCAATAGCCATCAAGTCCCATTTTGAAACTGATTATGTTTTGCTACAACACTTGGTGATATTGATAGGGAACATTCTGACAAAACCGAGCCAAATACACTGGCCAAGAAACTCCAGAAGGTGCAATCACTGGCTCAGATTTCTGGTGGTGAGGTGGTGGCACATATTGTCATCATTAGTCACACAGCCATGTTAACGCTGTATTTGCCTTGCAAGTTGCTCTACTCATACACCAACCATGCTCCATCTGTAGGAGCCTGAACATGGAAAATCTTTTTTAGTTAAAAAAAATCTTCCCAAGATAATGGTTCAAGAAAGAATCCAATGGTTTACATAAATGGGACAGATGACTGTTAATTTATTGTGGTAGTTTTAACTGATTTTCATTCTATGTACCAGAAAATACTTGGCATTGTTGCTTTGACATTTTCCCCGAGATTTTTGAGCACAGCGTGTGGTTCTGACCTTAGTTCTCAGCGTGGTTTTCCTGGCAGTCGTGTGGATGGGAAAATAATGAGAGTCCGTGGTTGGTGAGTACTTTTATGAGACAGGAACCCTTCTGCAGCCTGCGCAGGAGCTGTCCCATTGAATCCTAACTACCGCCCTGTGACGGAGAGAGGAGTGCCATTATCATTTCTGTTTTATTAATGAGGAAACCAAACCACAGCCACGTAAAGTATCTCGCCTGAAGTGTGTGGCAGAAATAGGACTTGAGCCCATAGCATCTGATTCTGAGTCTGCACTTTCAGTCATTGCCTAAAACGGGCAACAAGAGAAACAAGCAAAAACAAAAGCAGAACCCAGCCGCAGAAAGGGATGAAGCACAGCTACACGTACCAATGTGGAGGAATCACACAGAGATACCTTCTACAGCACGTGAGTTTGCACGAGTGTAAATTAAGGCTCCATGTCGCTCTAGATGGCTCCATGTGTATTGTACAAATGCTAAAAAGCACATTCTGATGAAAACCTCCACATCCACTCCTGGGTTGCCTTGGAGGGAGTGGTGAGGGCGGGGACGCCACTGGGACACACTGGATTTCAAGTGACGGGTCAAGTTTTATTTTTTAAGCTGGTGATGAGAATATAGGCATTTGTTTTATTCCTTATGCTTTTTAATGTATGCACTATTGCATAACAACATTTTTAAACGCCACCCCCAATCCCAAGCGCAGAGATGGTAACAGGCGTGAGCTGTATACGAGGAGTTCAGAGAGTAGATGGGCGATGGGGAGTAAGGTGGAGAGAGGGTCCTTGAAATTCGCGCTCAGATGTTTGGTTTTGAAGAAGAGAATAGGAGCCGTGGCTGCTGCAGAATAAGAGAGATTCAGACTCAGTCTGGCAGGGGTAGGTCGGATGAAAGGGGGCAGGCATCACAGGAAAGGCTACGATGATCTACCTCTAAAACGAGGCTCCGATCCTCTCTTTCCACCATCCTTCCCCTTTGCTTTCTAACAGTCCCATGCCCAGCATCTTAGTGGGAACAAAATCCACCAGATACTTTTGTGTGCTTTGATTTTGCCACCCTCTCGGGTTCTCAGGTCTTATTTTATGTCCCTTTCACTGCTGACATCCTCAGGTGAGTGTACTGGTCTCTGTGCATCTGGTTTCGTTGTTGTTTTAAACTTCATCATCCACAGAAACCTACATCCAATCGGTCATCACGTAGAAAAACTGTATCCTACAAGATCACTGGCATCCTGCTGCCTGATTCATCATTTTTTCTCAATTTTCTTTCTCGTTGAGTACTATGGGATTTGCTGCCTTCCTCTTTCTTAACACTCGCCTATTTCCAGTTCAAGAATGGTCCTGTCTGGGTTGCCCCTTTATATCGATGATTAGTCTCCCTTCTCCTTACCTGATCTCCTGGACTTAGCCCCAGGCACTTTATCCCTTTCCTCGTGTCCTTTTCTTGTAAACAAATCAAGTTTTAGAGCCAGGACATGGATTTTATTCTAGACAGGCAATCCTAAGGCCTAGGGTCTCCTGCTGGTTAGGCCAACAACCAGTGGTGTGACCTCACCCAAACCACGTCACCTTGCCCAACAAGTTTCCTCACCTGTGAAATGGTCCAGTTCTGAAAACCTACAGCAGCTTTAAAGAATTCTGATTCCTAGGCTATAGCTGGTTTACGCTGGCTTGTGAGAGCCAATTGTTCAATTGTCAATACAGTTGTTAAACTGTTTCACACAAATTTACAATTAAATAAATTATATTAAAAATAAAAGTAATGTTCAACATTCATCACTTCCTATTTTACTATATTTTGCTATTATCTGTGCTCTTGAAGCTATTTTCATCTCTTGTGCCCACGTGGCGGCAGTTACTGTTTTGCTACTGCACACGGGCTTCCAGCTTCAGGGTCAGGGCCAGAGCCTTGGGAGCTAGAAGTCAGCCACGTGGGAGCCTCTTCCCCAGGGAAGTCAGCAACTGCTAACAGGGCTTTAGTCTTTGGACTATCTAGTCTAGACTTAAGAAATTGATGGATAAAATGTTAAGAGTACAAATTAGAGCCCAGTATCCAAAGTGAGGTGACACAAGATCGGAAGAATAGGCTCCACTTGTACTGGCCATCAAATTGGTACTGACTGACTGACACCATGGCGCTCACATGGTGGTGATATTCTCCAGGGATTAGGGGGTAGGGGGGTAAACTCACAACTAAAGGACGAGGTGAGCGTTGTAGAGGGGAAGGGCATGCCTCTAACCCTCGCTAGGGAGAGGCAAAGACATAAAATGTAACCAAAATGTTTGTACCCCCATGATACCCTGAAATAAAAAAAAAAAAAAGAGTACCAATTAAACTCCAAAGGATATAATGTATTACATTATGAACGGCACAAAATGAGGAAATACTCGTTGGTACTCAAACCGTCATCTGATTCAGCAAGAAAGCTGCACACTTCATGAACCAATGAGTGCAGTTCTGACGTACGTCTTTCTTGTTTCGCGTCTGTATCACTCATTAAGGGGTTCAACAAAAAAATTCAACATTAACATCAGGACTATACTTGTTGGTCAACTGAAATCACAAATTGGCTACAGGTACAAGAGTTTGGAACAAAGCAACGAAAGCATCCCGTGAGAATCAGCTGGGTACGTGAGGAATTGATACTAAGGACAACTGTAAATTGCATTGGTTCTGGTAATTTGCGTATGTCACGGGCTGAACTGTGTTCCCCTCGAATTTATACCCTGATGTCCTAAGCCCAGTATCTCAGAATTTGGTTGTATTTGGAGATAGGGTCTTCCAAGAGATAATTACGCTAAAATGAGTAAGGAGGGCCCTAAACCGATGACTGGTGTCCTTATAAGAAGAGATTAGGACGAAGACGTGCACAGAGGGAAGACCACGTGAGGACAAAGCCAGGAGGCATCTAGAAGAACAAAGGCCTCAGAAGAAACCAAGCCTGGCAGCACCTTGATTTCAGACAGAGCCCCAGAACAGTGGGAAAACGAATTCCTGCCGCGTAGGCACCCAACCTGGGTCTCCATTATGGCAGCCTAGCGAAGGAACACGGCGTGCCATGTGTTCTTTACATCGGATGGTTTACAACAATATCCACTTGCAGAGTGTTGTCGGTTGAATTGTGGTTCTCAAAAACACATGCTGAAACCCTAATCCTCTGGTTTCTGTGGATATGACCTTATTTGGAAATAGGGTCTCTGCAGATACATTAATAAATTAAGATAAGGTGACACTAGATTGGGATGGCCCCTAATCCAATGATCGGTGTCCTTATAAGAGGGAAATGTGAACACGGAGACACACAGGGGAGGCTGGAGTGATGTGCTTCCTGGCCAAGGAGTGCCAAGGATTGCTGGCACCCTCAGAAGCCAGGGCAGAGGCACGAACAGATGTCCACAGAGCCTCCAGAAGGAACCAACCCTGCCAACCCCTTGGTTTGGAACTCTTAGTCTCCAGAGCCATGAGAGAATACATTTCTGTTGTTTTAAGCCACTCGGTTTGTGGAAATTTCAGACAGCACTAGGAAACTAGAACAAAGAGCCGTGGCCTCTCACACACATTCACTGGAATCAAAAGCATACATTTACTAGAATGGAAAATAAAAGCCAGTCTGCCTCAGGTCCTGGGACTCGGTTTTGCCTTGAGAGGCCGCAGACCTGCCCAGTGCAACGCCTGCCCTGTGCAGCGGCGGCCGGTGGCGGAAGCTGTGACGTAGGACTGTCACCACGCGGCCCCGGCTCCCATGGTTCCACACAGTTTCCACATTTCCCTGCACTTTGTTCCTCTGGAACAGCATGTGGGGAAGGAGGGAGGTTCCTGGTTCCCCAGCAGCCTGCAGGGCTTTTCATTTCCTGTTCTTTCTATTCTCATCACATCTTTGAAATCTTCCCTGAGGAGCTACTTTTGCTCTCAAACGTTCTTAACCCTTCAGCCCCTTCTCCCTGGTTTCTACACCAAGTTCCTGAGCCCGCCCTGCTGGCCCAGAGGCCAGGCTTCCTAGTCTGCTCGCTCACTGCCTGTGGCTTCACCGTCTGTCTCGGGTCTGTGTGCTTCGTCTTCCCTCCTAGCAGCCCGGGCTGGGCTGAGGCTCCTGCGGGAGGCGGCAGTCACTCAGCGCACTAGCGCCAGTCCCTGGCCCCCCCCCACCCCCCGCCAGCCTTTGTTTTCTGTTGCCAATGGGGGACTGGTCACCGACTGGATTTTCAATCTATGAAAGTTGCCTCTTTTCCCACCTGTCGGTCTGGAGGACGTTTTACTCACGGCCAGGCCTGCTACTGGTGCTAGAGCTAGGGACAGAAAAGATGCTTGCTGACACTAAGGAAATTTTAACAGAGAAAGGGTGATACAGTGGGCTCCAGTGACAGTCTGGATTCACTGGTTAAAAAATAGCCATGTTGTAGTAGACTAAAACACCCCCAAGATATCCATATCCTAATTCCTGGAACCTGTGACTGTTACCTTAAATGGAAACAGGGTCTTTGCAGATGTGATTAAATTAGGTTCTTGAAACGTGGGGGTTATCCTGGATTATCTGGGTGGCCCCTATATGTAACCACATGCATCCTCAGACCGCGGAGACAGACGCAGGTGTGATGCACGTGCACACACAAGGTGACAGGGCCACAAACCAAGGGGAGCCGCAGCCACCAAGAAGCTGGAAGGGGCACAGGACAGACCCTCCCTGTAGCCCCCAGAAGGAGCACAGCACTGCCAACACCTGGACTTCCGCCCGGTGACACTGATTTTGGACTTCTGGCCTCCAACACAGTGAGAAAATAAATTTCTATCGTTTTAAGCCACCAAATTTGTGGTGATCTGTTACAGTAGTCACGAGAAACGAATACACATACTATTCTTGTTCTTTAAGTCTAAGATTAATAGTTGACCAGACACAAGGGGGACGGCCAGGAGGTGTTTGCAATGAGCCTGCCTCAGGACTGACAGCACACTCATCTTTTTCCTACCACATGGAAATCTCTGGCACCAGATGGTTCACTTGTGACGTGTGTGTTCTGTGTCTTCAACTATACGGCAAGGACTATTCTAGTTTTTAAAAATCTCCAGTGTAACACAGCAATCTGGTAGGTGCTTAATAAATATTTAGCATTAATACTGACGATGATCATTTCAGGATTTGTTTCTGGCCCCGCATTCTAGAAGCTTCTGCTGCCTTCAACTTCATGGTATAAATGCATCATATTTTAAAATTTAAGTCCACAGACCAAGGTCCTTTTTCTTTTATTTCATCCCAGAAATGAACTGACTGTGCATTTTAATATGCACATTTGTCACTATGTGAGAAAGAAAATTTGTCTGCCAATTAGCACAGAATTGAGATAAGCTGTTTTTAATCTCTTGAAAATGAAACCCTGGAACAACTGCCGTGTGATCCGAAGTGGCAGGTGTGATTAATCCCTGGTTTATTTTACTCCTCCCTCCCCGGACAATCACAATGTATCTCGATTTGGATGGTGCCCATGTCCCAGCATCTCTTAGGTTTTTGACAGAAATTCATTAAGGGTAAAGTTGGAAAAGGGCAACTGTCCATTTGAGTTCATAAACAGAAAGGAAGCAAATGCAATTTAAAAATTAATGTAGTACACAAAGTATGCCCAGCTAGACATCCACAAATGCAATCAGTTTATAAAGCAAAATACCAATTGGAAAAAAAACTAGAATTTAATCTTCTCAAATGAAGAATCGGGTACCCTACATGTGCCCTTCCGGGTTTTACCTAAGGGATAGACAGTATCGGCACTGACATCTCTCGTTTCTGTCTCCTTCCATGCTTACAGTTGCAGACCTTTAAACTTCAGGCTACAGCTTGGGGTACCCAGTCAGTGATGAAGAAGGGAATTTGAAAATCATTTAGTCTATTTATAATAAATGCATCCAGTTTTTAAAATTATTACTGGTTTTTCTGACACAGAGAAGACCTAAAAATATCTTTTTGGAGCTGGATTTTGGACATCTGAACTTAAGTTTTTCAGTTTAATTCAATTCAGCAAATGTTCATTGAGCTCTTTCTCTGAGATAGACATTAATGAATTAAGACATGGTACTTTTCCCCCTCCCCAACACGAGAGACAGACACAAGGACATACCTTTTAGTGTGATACGTTAAGCAAGAGTCTGGAACGATTCCTGGGGGAGACCACCCTTCAACCTAGACTTCAAGGACGATTGAGGATTTGCCAGGAAGTTGGGAAGGAGCTTTTTCTAGGCAGAAAGAGACGAACGCTGGCCCGGCCTGCTGCATTCTGTATAGTGGAGCAGAGGAAACAAGTGCAGGCCGGGAGGACGAGGCCAGAGGGGCACGTCCCCTTATGGAGGGCCTTTTAAACCCTGCTCAGGAGTCTGGAATTAATCCTAAAGGTCAGAGCAGTCAAGCCTGGCTGCACCTGAGAATC
>CAUYRT010103005.1:0-12820 GCA_963574885.1 Lepilemur ruficaudatus | reverse complement strand
AAAAAAAAAAAGAAAAGAAAATAGAATTTGGTACTCTAAATCAAACTCTCCATGTAGGAGTTGCCTAGAGAACTGATAACATTTTCCCTGGTTCTCTAATACGTGGTAAAAATACAGGAGGTACCTGAGGTTATGGACAAGACACATTCCTGAGAACAACTTTAGGTCAGATTTGTATGTAACTCAGTCCCATGTACAGTAATAATAATAACAATACTATAATGGTTCATATGTGGTAATAATAATACAGTCTAATACTGTAATAATAATTTTACAGATATAGGTAAAATACAGAAACTACTGTGCTCTTTTTTTTAATTCCAACAAACACAACATAAAAACAAACTCATACAAAAAGTTTAGATAGGAGACAGGAGAAATTTCAAAAAAGAATATTAAAGGTTAACACTCACCTACTGTTGCATCAGCGCTAGGCTAACAGGAATGCTACGCTTATTTTGATCTTCTAACCAAATCAGTGATAACCCTTCCATTTCAATAATTAATCCACTAGGCTACTTAGTAATAATTGATGGTTTCACTGGAGCGCTGCCTTTCTCGTGTTCCACTATTCTCACTTTACCCTTCATAACTGTTCCAACAGCGCAGTGACTGGAGGCCGACACTTTCCCCGTGAAGGATGGCCTCTGGCCTTTCTCCGAACGTTTAATTATTTCTACTTTTGTTTCCATTGTAATCACCTTTCTCTTCACCGCAGGCTCCCCTGGACTTGCAATGGACTTGTGGTTTGGACGCATGGTCATAAGAAGAAACGCAGACCCACAAAACCGAATTTAAAAAGTCAAGATAAAAGCGAGGCTGTGCTGAGGCTGTGCATACGCGCCGTATAAACAGCGACGCCGCGGCGGGTGCGGAGACACTGCGTCAAGAACCGCTCGCGCTGTGCTGCACGTTTCCATGTCTACCTGCGCGGAAGAAACTAGTTCTCGAATTATTAGTTTAATTACAAATTATCCTTATGGGGAGCCTTGGGGGCCCGTTCGTAAGTACAGAACGCTGTAAGTCCAGTCTTCTGTAACCCAGGGACTCGCTATACTGATGTGCTATTCCTATATGTTACAATTCTGTAAAATTTTATCTAGTTTCTAGGGTTTGTTGGTACCTTAGGTTTTGACACAGTTACGACACAGTTTTAGAATAGAAAAATCGGATAGGGTTCAATTGTCCAGAAACATCATCAGCTACAGAATTGTGAAGACATTATGGGGTGGTGTCACCCCTAAGAGTTGACGATCGTGAAACAGGTTCAGGGTTGCGAGTGGGGTCCCTGGGAACTGAAGCTACCCTCAGAAATGACATGCTGGCAGGACAAGGGACGTAAGGCAGCCAGTTTTGTGCACTACAGCTAGCCAAGATTGAAGTAATAATAGAAATTTCATGTGGCCTGTGTCTGTCGAAAATAGTCCAAAAATTTGCCTACAGTGAACAACCAGAAGCCCTGCTCAGAGCCAAAGGCAACAACTGAAAACAAAGTTGCCAAACCCTTATTTCCTTCTCTGTGTTGTATTATTTCGTGTTTTTTATTTTTCCCTTGGTATTTAGAATTTAGATGTAAGCTCTGGTTGATATAAAATCATGAAGTTTTCCTGCTACTGTATGTTCAAAGATAATGCCTTGAAGACCATGCATAAATGAGGATTCTTCAGGAGTATGAAATAATCGTATTTAGTTTAGTTTTCAGTTCATGTGCAATCTGGCTTAACTTCCCCATATTGAGAATATACTAATGGTATTCATTTTTACTGTGTGCTTGGCAAGCCTAATTTAGGCTAATGTCCTTTTTAGCAAGGAACAGCTATGTGGAAATTTATTAAGTGGAATATCATGTCTTTAGGAAAACTGTCATTCTATAAGAAGTTGGCTTAGCCTTTCCTTTCAAAAACTAAGCTGTATCTTCCAAAAATACTCAGGGAACTGTAGCTCAGCTTCCCTCAGTTGAATTTTATGAAAAAAGAGAAGTGTCTATTGAAACAAATAAATCATCAGAGTTAGGAGTAGAAATATAAAGTATGAATTTACTCATATTTCACATTTTCTGACCTTCCTGTAATTTGGTTTTTATTTAGGTGTTTAATTCTAATGCAAAGAGTATCAGGCACACAGGAAGTACACAAAAAATATTGAAGTGGATGACATCATCTGTGTTGACCCGTGTATTATCATGTATATAATTAATAATAGCATAAGTTGAATTAATAAAGCAAACAGAAATGATTTTAAAAAAATACCAGCACCATAAACATAGTTCATTCCTAAAGGAAAAGATCATCTCTAATTTGAAAAGTTCTCTGGGCTCATAGTCTCATTTTTCTTAGCTCAGCATCTATACGTAACGTTTGGCTGCCATGTACTTTAATCAGCCCTTACAACATCCCTATGAGATAAGACGATGAGGAGGAGCATTAGCTCCATGTGGCAATGGAACAGACCAAACATGTAGGACTTAAATGGCTCACCTCAAGTCACTCAGAAGCCAATGGAGGAACTGAGATTAGAACCCACATGCTTCTGCTTTCTGTGCAACCAACACTGTGAAGCTGAGCTCATGCCCCAGATGGCCGAGAAACTGGTCCTACCTAGTCCCTGCTGGACAACATCCTTGCTCTGGGTGCCCGGGTGGAGAAAGAGGGCCCCTAAACCAGAAAGGAAAAAAAAAATCCAAACATCTTTAAACTGCAGGTAGATAAATGATGAGCAATTTGAGAAGCAGCTTTATCTTAAAGAAAAATAAGGGATTAAAAGGGCAATTGCAATAGGCTTTTTACAGATTAAAAGGATCTGAAACATTTCTGTTCAATAAGCTTGGAATAAAAGTTCAAATTCAGTTTGTAAGCTTATCTCCAAATTTCATTTTTTAAAGTACCTCAAACATCAATTCCCACTCAACTTGATCAAAAGCCTCTCCTGCCTCAAGAGACAGAGCAACAATCAACCCCCTTGTTCGCTTAGCCAAGTCAGTGTTCTTAATCAGCATAAAAGCATAAGGAGCCAGAGGGTGGTTTTTTTTAATAAAAAGTGATTTGAAGAGGCTCCAGGTCAGTGGCAACATTCTCAGCCCAGAAAAATATGAGCCGATTCCTCAAACACGCACACAGGACCAAGGATGGGCCAGCCACGGGGGCCGGTATTTCTTCAAGCCTCAAGTCTGCTGTTGGGTACTTACTTCCACCACATCTCCCCTCCTCTCCCCCTCAGCGTTCCACACTTCCCACTCTTGTTTGGATCAAGGTTTCAGTGCCCTTTCTTTCTCCTAAAACTATGCCACTTGGGATTTTCTTCTCTTCTCTTCCCTCTCTCAACAATTCGCTCCTAAAATCATTAACCAGGCAGAGCAAGGTAGTATCTGTGCCTAACAGGGGGAGCGATGGTGATCCTGAGCTGGGTGTGGGCACTCCAGCAGGGTGAGAAGGGTGTCCACACAGGAGGCTGCTCAGTGTGGGGTGTCAGAGCCTGAGCAGGATAGGACAGTGTTCCTGGAGGGGCAGTCTCGTGTGGGGTAACAGAATCTGAGTGGAGTGAGGAGGGTGTCCCCATGGAAGGGTGGCTGAGTATAAAGGATCAGAGTCCAGGCAGAGTGGGAGGACAGCCACTCACGGGCAAGAAGACTGAGGTGGAATAGGAGACTGGTTACAAAGAGGAAATTAATCAAATAAGTAACTTATTAAGGACAACAAGAGCTAGGTTTCTCACTGTTGGGGAAGGGAGTTAACAAATATTGAAACAGAGAAAGCTAGAACAAACCCTGTAGTTTTTGGAATGGAACTGGAGATATCTAAATGAGGTTATGATTTTCAATATATTTATTTAGATACAGAAATAAATGTGTGTATACATACGTATTGTGGAAGGTAGAATAATAGACCCCCACAGATGTCCACATCCTAATTCCCAAAACCTTACTTTACATGGCAAAAAGGTGTGATTAAGATAAGGACTCTGAGACAGAAGATTATCCTGGATTATCTGGGTGGGCCCAATATAATTATAAGCGTCCTTAAAAGAGGGAGGCAGGAGGGTCCAAATCAGAGAAGGAGATTTGACAACAGAAACAGTGGTGATAGAGACAGACACACAGACACACATGGAGGTTTGGGGAGGAAGAGAGAGAAATGCTAATGTGCAAACGCTATGCTGCCAACTCTGAAAATGGAGGAAGGGGCCGCAAGCTAAGGAACACAGGCAGCTCTAGAAGCTGGAAAAAGGAAGAAAGGAATTCTTTTCAAGTCTCTAGAAAGAATATAGCCCTGCTGACATCTTGATTTGAAAACTTCTGACCTCCAGAACTGTAAGATGATAAATCTATGTTGTTTTAAGCCATTAAGTTTGTGATATTTTCTTATAGCAGCAATAAGAGACCAACACACATACTGTGTGTATTGGTTAGTTCTGTCCAGTGAGAGCTTCTGGGAGCAGCAACACCCCAAGAGCAGGGAGCACACCAAGCTCATAAATACTTTTCTTCATTAAAAAGGAACCAAGGCTCTTTGGAGAAATGGTTGACTCCAGTCTGGGGCAGGGAAAGTACAAGATAGGTCTGGAATTTATTTTTGTCTCAGAAAGCAGGAAGTGCTCAAACAATAGTGAGGACTTGTCAAAAGATCTCAGAAGTGCCGGACGCGGTGGCTCACCTGTAGTTCCCAGCTACTCGGGAAGCTGAGGCAGGAGGATCACTTGAGTCCAGGAGTTCTGGGCTGTAGTGTGCTATGTCAATCGGGTGTCCACACTAAGGTTAGGCATCAATAAGGTGACTTCCCAGGAGCGGGGGACCACCAGGTTGCCTGAGGAGGGGTGAACCAGCCCAGGTCATAAACGGAGCAGGTCAAAACTCCCATGCTGATCAGTAGTGGGATTGCGCCTGTGAATAACCACTGCACTCCAGCCTGGGCAACATAGCAAGACCCTGTCTCTTTTAAACTTAAAAAAAAAAAAACTCAGAAATAAGCTTGAAGGGGCTGCCATTGGACAAATCTGGGAAAACCTGAGTATCAAAATAAATAGGGATAGTAACAGATTGTAAACCATTGAATAAAATAGAAACATGAGTCCATAATGATATAAATTAATAAATAGAAAATTAAAAGTTTGATTAAGAAGAATGAGACATTTACATGGTTTCAAAATAACTCTCTGCAAAGTACTAATTAATTACAAAGGAGAGAAAAGTAGCTTTGCAGCAAAGTAAATTGATGGATAACACCTTAATCAAGTGGTCAGAGAGAATATTATCAGTCATGGAACAAATCAAAATCATGTACCATCTGATAGGATGCAATGAGGAGAACAGGGCATCACTTCTGTGATCTTCCTCCCAAAGATGCATAACCTGAATCCAATCATGAGGAAACATCTGACAAAAGGAAACTGAGGGGCACTCTACAAAACAACTAGTATGTATTCTTCAAAAGCTTTAAGGTCATAAAAGTCAAGTCATGACTGAGGAATTCCTCCAGATCGGAAAAGATTAAAGAGACATGACAAGTAAAGGCCACATGTGATTCTGAGCTGAATCTTTTTGCTCTAAAGGAATTTGGTGAAACTTGAATGGGATCTGAGTGTTAGACAGTGGTGATGTATCAATGTTAATTTCCTGATTTTGATGGTTACATTGTGGTTATGTAGAAAAAGAAAGTATTAGGGAATTACGGGACATAAGGTTGGGTTGGCAAATTATTCTCATGGTGCTGGAAACAAATTTTCCAACTGTACTTTTCTATAAATTGGGGAGTATTTAAAAGATTTTTAAAGGTATATCGTTTGGTCCCAAATCCTTTTCTCATGCTATAAATCTTTTCCCTTTAACCATTGCTTCAGTTCTCCTGGTAGACATATTCATTTTCTCAGGAATCAGAGCATCTTCAGGCCAAGCAACTTAATTGGAAAATGACCTGAGACTGGGGCATAAAGCCTGGCAGGAGTTGTCACGGCACTGATTGAATCTTGTGTGGTGTGAGATAGTGAGAAGAGGTGGGATAAAATGATTTTGAAAAGCAGTCAGAATGTTCTTGCTTCTCATTTTTTATTTCCTAACATCTGATTAAAATGCTCAAGTCCACTGTAGAGTGTCAAGAAAAAAAAAAGTTGAGTATCATGTGTTAGCATTTTTGTTTTACGGTCAATTTAATCTCTCCAGGGTACCCTGTTAGGAAAATAAGTAGACCAACCTTTTTAAGAGACTCAGCCTGAAGGAACTAGGTTCTTAGACTGTCACTGTTTCTAAATACCGGCTCTTCTTTTCTTTAGCTTTCCTCAGCAGATTAATCCCATTTCACTGTGTATTTATGTGTACTTATACCAGCCTAAGTGATATTTCAGGCTTCAAAGAAATTTGGTAGGGCGCAAAATACAGTTTGACATGTCTAAGAGGTCCTAAAACCTATGCCAGCCATTAAAAATATATAATTGTTTCATCAAAAAAAGCTATAAAAGATAATTTGAGGACAACCAAGAAATATAAATATGAACTCACTATTAGAAATTAGGGAATTGTTGTTTATTATATTAGGTATGATACTGGTGTTTGGTTACATAGGAGAATGTGTTTAATTTTTGGACATGTGTGCATGTGTGCTATAGTAGTTCAGTAAAAATGTCATGATATCTGTAATTTTCTTTAAAATGGTTCAGAAATTATATATACATGCATATACATAATATGAATCAAATTGGAAAATGGAAAATATTAATGATTGTTGAATCTAGATGGGAGGTATATCGGCACTCACTGTACTGATTTTGTGGGCTTCTGAACTCCTTGGGTTAATTTATCTTCTGTATTCAGACACCCATTCTCCTTACCTTCTCACAGGCCTGCCTTAAAACAGACTTCTTGGGAATTGTGGATGGCCTCTCATACTACATATATTTTGAGATGATTTAGCTGCTTTGTGGCTATACCAGGTTCTTTGGGGGGGGGGGTAATCAAATCCATTATGCTCCTACTTTCAAGACTTAATATTTAATTATGTTATGGAGGTACTTCTTTTATTTTCAGTATATCAAACATAAATTCTCTCATCCTTGGAAGAAAGTGGGAAGTTAGATGGGGTTGTTCTCCATCTCTTTCCCACCAGTTAAAAAGCATGTCTCATTTTTAAGGGATGTAGACTGTGCCTCCCAACAGGCCCCAGCCCCTTTCACAGGGCCTTTGCCCTTCCCCTTGCCTGCAATGCCTAGAAAGACACACAATCACGCGCAAAGGTCTTGTTGCCATTCAAGACCCACTTCAGTGGTCACCTCCTGGCTTCTCCAGGCACAATTAAGTATTTGATTATCTGGGCTCCCACCGTGTTTTGTTTGTGTCACTGTAACAACAGTTACCACTTTGGTAGTTTATACATTTGTTCTTCTGTCTTCCCCGTAGCCTCTGAGCTCTTTAAAAGGAGGAACCATGTGTTATTTATATTGTACAGTGACTGATAGATAGTAAGTGCTCAATAAAAGCTTGTGAGTGGAAGAATGAACAAGTGAATGAATAAATGCATTTGAGCTGGGGTCTACACAAGGTCTAACAACTTGTAAAACCATGGGGGCCATCAGCATTTCTAATACCTCCTGTCGGATCCTGATACTCAACCTTGAGATCTTGACAATGCCACATGGAGGCATTCAGCAGCAGCCACGGCACATGAGATTAAAACCAAAAAAAAAAATTAGAAGTATTTAAAGCTTAGGGCTTTTTTCATAACAAATTTCACTTTTTTTTCAGCCCGAAAATTAAAGTTCTAATAGCCATGTGGAATATCCATCAAACACTTCTATGAGATAATGAAAGCCACAAAATATTCACAGGGCACATATGGACACTCCAGACAGCTGGGGGTGGTGACCATGCAAAAAGCACTAAACTCAGAAAAATCCATCTGGAAAGGGAAGCATTTTTTAAATCAAATGTCAGCTAACATTTACGCCAGGCTCTATTCTAAGGGCTTTAGGTATATTATCACATTTAGATCTCACAGCAGTCTTATAACATGGGGTCTATTCCCATCCCCATTTTATAGATGTGAAGGCTGAGCACTAGGGCAGTGAGCTCACTCACCTAAGAGTCAGTCTGAACAAGCTGGTCTTGCCCTGGAGCCTGTGCTCCACATCACATAGGACATCATGATACCTGGCCATGTACAAGACTCATCAAACATTAGCTGCATGTTGTGAGCCATCTGGTCAACCCTGTGAAGGTCTAAAGAAGGAAGCCCAGTGGAGTGAACAGCCCCTGCTTTATACAGATTGTTCCCAGCAGAACTGGGCTAGAACTGAGGGCCCTGGTTGCCAGGCCAGCGTACCTTCTCCTATGACACAGTACCACCTTCCCTCTCATCTTCTCCCAGTGTAGCATCTACTAGATCACACAGTGCTTATCATATGATGTCTCCAGGATGGTTTAGGGTAGTTAGTGAAATTAGTCAGTGGTTCTTAGCAAATGGATCCCAGAATGCTTGTCCCACCCAAACAATTATGTTGAATATGTTCACGCTAAGTTAACACACCAGTAATAACCACTGTGAATGAGATGAAAGCTTAAAAAAAAAAAAATAGAAAGACATGTTTAAGGCTGTTTCCCCCACAGCAAGTTTCAGTTTTTTCAGAACTTGAAACAAAATAGGAGTCTCTGCTGGAAAGGTATGTTATTAAATATCAGTTTTCTAGTAACTGAACCACTGGACACTCTTGCCTAAGTGAAACAAACTCCGATTGTGCTTCTTCATGGGTACAGAGCTTTAATTAAACACATGTGATTAAACATTTTTCAGTTGACTTAGAAAGAGAACCACAAGGTACAGAGTGGATTAACTGAAATACTTTCCTTTTAAAACTCTTGATCTTTTCTTGATCTATCTTTCAAATAAAGATTTGAAACTCTTTATTTTCAAATTCATTTGTCATTTAACTCATGTCACCAAGATTTTAGATTTTCCAGATTTAACATTAAATTTGAAATTAAATATAACATAAGCATAAACTTCAGATTTGTCAAATATTGAATACTGAATAACTAACTGGCAATTTGCAGTTTTGTTCTCTGCCCTTCACCCTTTCAGGCAACAGTCAGATGAGGTACTAACATGTTTCAGAAATTTGTTTAACAAAGAAAACGGCAATTTGTGCTGTCAACTCCTATGTGAAACAAACACCCTTCTCTCTGCCACCCTCTCTTACAAGAGTGGAAGTCCCAGGATGCACCTCTTCCACACATCTTTAAAAGCCTAGTTGTTCTTTTCAGGTTTGGTGGGCTATTTAATTGAGACAAGTAGAATGTGAATTCCTTTAGGTCATATAAATGCCACCTGATGAAATGCAGAGTCTCCTATTCTTCCTTCAGAACCTACTTGCTCTCCTGGTGGATAATTCTCCCAATTCATCACAGCTTGGTTGCCATAGAACCAGGGAACCAAACCCATATTAGTGTTATAATCGTTAAGAGCAACTGCCATTGTTTGAGGACCTACTGTGTGTTCAGATTACCATGTTATCTGATTCAGCATAAGCAGATTGCCTTCTTAGAAAGAGGAGTGTCCTGTAAAATCAGGCATTTTTTTCCCCCATCAAGACCGGTCAAGGCAATTCTGTCTTTACAGGTCGGGGAGAGAAAGGAGAGGAGTTGGTATAGATTCACCTTTTCCTTTTGGTAAGAAAGTGATCCTCTAATATGCTGCATAGGCTATTTTGCTTGGAACTTTTCCATTGTCTTTCTTTAATTTTTATGTGCAGTGATCGTGATTCTTTAATGAGGGATCATCAGAAAGAAATTCCTTGCCAAAGTGAAGGGGAACAGAGGTGTAGGCCCTGTTCCAGCCTCTGCTCACTTCTCCCCTTACCCCTACCCAGGCCTGTCTGGCTCAAGGCTAGTCAAACCACTTCTCCCAAACCCAAAGAAATCTTGCCTTTTCTCAGAAGGGTTCTACTCATCAGAACCAAGGCCATTTAGGCCTCCAACTCCATTTAGATAAAACTACCTGAAATGAGAACATTCTAGAAACTAAGGCCAAGAATAGGATGATACTTTGTAACTATGGAAGGGCATTTCTCTCATTTTTAGAGAGAAAATAAAAACAAGATTTCAAGTTCTTTCCACTGAATGCCAAAGGGAGCCTCTCATTGCTAGCTCTTTTTCTCGCAAACAATAAAGAAACAAACAAAACAGAACAGAAAACCTCTGTGGTTCAAAAGCCTTTCTCAATGCTGAATGTTTCATGCATTATGAACTGAAGTTATTTTTCTTTATTAGAGTTTACACAGGGCTGAGGTAGCCAGTAGATTATTTTGATTACCCAAGAACCTGGAAAGATTTTTGAACTCTAAAGGGCCTTTTATAATACCAAGCATTTCCTTGCTTGGACACTATGAGAAATTTAAAAAGAAAGATGACTAAGATAGTCTTATTTTTGGAGTTTATCGTCTAGTTGGGAAGAGATTTGAGACATGGAGGATAAATCAAGAAAATGGAAAGGCAAGAAAAGCACTAAATGTGAAGGAGTCTTTTAAAAACCTGTCTCAAAGGAGTGGTGGAAGGTAGTGTCCTGTGGTCTTCTGATTCATTAATGAGCAGATTGAGGATACAAATGATTAACAAGACACATTCCCTCGGCTTGAAGGAGTTTCCAGTTTAGTGAGAAAGACAGGCATGTGAATAAATTGGTTACAGTAAATAAGGCAAGAGCTGCAAGAAATAGAAATGAGATGCTGTGGAAACTGAGAGAAGAGAATGAATATCTCTGCTCAGGAAAATCAAGGAAGGCGTCACATAGAAGATGACATTTGAGCTGGGTTGCCAAATGTGGCGGTTTTAAAATATGTTCACAAATTTTCGGATACATTTCCTTTCAAGAGGTGGAACTTAACTCCCCTCCCCTTGAGTATGGACTGGACTTAGTGACTCGTCTCCTAGTGACACTAATAGAATATGGTAGAAGCGACAGTGTGTGTTACTTCCAAGACTAGGTTATGCACAGTGTTATGCTTTCCTCCTCACTCTCTTCCTTGGATCACTTAGTCTGAGAGAGGTCAGCTGCCATGTCATGAGGACACTTGAACAGCTCTATGAATAAGATAACATGGCAAGAAAGGAAGGCCTCCTGCCAACAGCCATTGAGGAATTGAGGCCTCCTGCCAACAGCCATGTGAGTGAGCCATCTTGGAAGTGGTTTCTCCAGTCCCAATCAAGTCTTCAATAACTGCAACCCCAGCTGACACCTTGACCACCACTGCATAAGAGACCCTGACCCAGAACTACACAGCTAAGCCACTCTAGAATTCCTGACTCCCAGAATATGAGAGGTAATAAATGTTCGTTGTTGGCTTAAGTCACTACCTTGTGGGATAATTTGCTCTGCAGCCATAGATTCCTAATATACCAGGAGAGTATCAGTTTGTCATATTGGCAGGTAGGGGGCATCCAATTAGAGGAACGGAGGGAATTATAGTGAGTGGTTTACTTTGGCTGCAATGGAAGACATGCAATTATGACTGCTAAGCTTTTAGTGTATTAGCAATTGCTTTAAGTATTCTTAAAAGTGGAGTATTCTTCTTCTTCTTCTTTTTTTTTTGTGAGACACAGTCTCACTCTGTTGCCCGGGCTAGAGTGCCATGGTGTCAGCCTAGTTCACACCAACCTCAAACTCCTGGGCTCAAGCGATCCTTCTGCCTCAGCCTCCCTGTAGCTGGGACTACAGGCATGCGCCACCATGCCCGGCTAATTTTTTATGTACATATTTTTAGTTCTCTAGCTAATTTCTTTCTTTTTTTAGAGACAGGGTCTCGCTCTTGCTCAGGCTGGTCTTGAACTCCTGAGCTCAAACGATCCGCCTGCCTCAGGCTCCAGAGTGCTAGGATTATAGGCATGAGCCACCGCGCCCAGCCAAAAATGGAGTATTCTTGAATGAATGAATATTGTTGTGTATGGCTACCCACTGCACTTAGGGGAAAAAAATCTAAATTCCTTGCTGCAAACTAAAAGCTATTTCTCTAACTCATCTTGTGCCACAGGCCCCCTTACTCACTACACCTAAATCGCATTGGTTTTCTTCCAATTTTGTTCCATTTCCCCCACTAGGAGTTCTATGCACACAATTTCTTCTGCCTAGAATGTTCTTCTCTTCATTCTTTCTCTGGCTGACTCCTCTTTTGCTCGTAAGACTCAGCCCAAGTATGTCTCCAAGAAACACCTTTCCTGACTGTCACACCTGTTGTTCTTTTCTGCTGCTCCTGTTTGTTCCCTTCACAGGAGGAATTACCCCCTAAAGTTATGTTCCTTGTCTGTTTGCATGTTTTTGTCTATCTTCCCCTCCAGAGAGTATGTTCCACTATGCAGGGGACACTTGTTTGTTGTAGTATCTCCAGCACTTGTCATGGTGGCTGGCGTGTGGTAGGTGCTCGATAAATATTGATCGTGGCTATCTTCTCTTTCCTGCTGTGTAGTAAACCCTTGTATTAGGTATTCCCGTTCTAAGATGATGTGTCTGTGTTATCCCCTTATCAAAAAGAAGCAAATTAGATGAAATTCTACAACAAACTTTGAAATATAGTCTGTTTAATCCAGTGTGACTTTATTTTTATACTATTTTTATTATTTCAGCATATTACAGGGGTACAAATGTTTAGGTTACATATATTGCCTTTGCCCCACCCGAGTCAGAGCTTCAAGTGTGTCCATCCCCCAAACGGTGCGCATCGCACTCATTATGTATGTAAATACCCATCTCCTCCTGCCCCCTCCCATCTGCCCGACACCCAATGAATGAATGTTACCACTATAAGTTTGATGAATTCCTCTTTCATGTCTTGAACCATGAGTACCAAAACT
>CAUYRT010102997.1:0-20582 GCA_963574885.1 Lepilemur ruficaudatus | reverse complement strand
TGGGATTATGTGAAAAGGCCTGATGTGAGAATAATAGGCATCTCTGAGGGTGAACAAGAAAATACACAAGGGTTGGAGAAGCTATTTGAGGATATAATAAAGAAATAAAGAAAAATTTCTCAGGCCTTGCTAAAAATCTGGGTATCCAGGTACAAGAAGCTCAAAGGACTCTTGAGAGATTCAATTTGCAAATTTTATTAATGATACTGAAGTCCTTAATATTTCCTCAGAACAGGTTAAATGTACAAAGTCCTTTCTGACTGCATGGCCTCTACCTTAGGAGACTAATTTAGATCAGTCCTACAACCACCGTGACTCATCACTGTGACGCTAAAATATGTGTTCTGTTATTCATAGTCTTTTTCAACTATGAATAGAATTTATTAATTTTCTCAACTCCAGTTGTGTCTGTTGCATCATGCCAATCTAGTTTGAGAATACAATTTTGCAAACTGTCAGAGGTCAGCCAAATCAATGGTTCACCTCAATTTGCTTAGTCATTTGTACTAAACAATTTGTTTACTGGCATCCAGGAGACCTGATCCATTAGAGATTTTTCAGTGTTAGGGATCTATTTTTCCCACAGAAAGAAAAAAAAATGTCTTATTAGACATGGCCTTTTAATTAAAAGACACTAAGTACCAATTCCTTCTGAAGAAATAATTTTCATTTAAAAAGTATTTATTAGGTGATGAGTTTTTACTTAGCTTGAGATGGAGCCAAGTTCAGCTACCAGTAACAAAAACTGCTGTTAACCTCATTAATGACCATTTATCCACATATTATATTCAAATCAATGGTACTCATTTGTTTTAAACAGCTACAATGCTGCTGGCAACATTCATCAGCTGAATTTCTTTAGTGGTTTTCACTATTAATCATTATTCCTCCCTCCCCTTTTTCCACCCAGAAACTAGTGGGATGTTTTTGTTGCTTTTACATTTTGCAGCAACGTTCTAACTCAGCAGAAAGCAAGGCAGATCCACAATGGACTATTTAATTCAAAATGGGGATGGAAGTGGGAGGGGAGTTTGGATTGAAAGTAAAAATGTGAACTGCTTCAATTGATTGTATGTTTAACAACTACATTAATTAAGATCAGACTATTTCTGTGAATTCATTTCCTCTTCGCAAGTGGCAGAGATACCATCAGACAAAAACTGGTGTAAACCCCATGCAAATGATTTTTATTGAACATGTACTGCTTACATTTTAGGGATTGTATTCTACCTAAATAATGCAGGAGCATGTGATGCCTGCCAAATCCCACACAATGTTGAAACCCCAGTTAGTGTTTTATCTTTAAAGAGAGAGCTCTGCATCCTTTTGGCAGGGGATGAGTTCAGATAGAAAACATGCCAGGAGTGTGGACCCATGCATTATCACACGCAGCCCCCTGCCGCATAACTGTGCCGCGTCACATGCCATAACATTGGCAAGCGGAGCCCAGAGCTCTTTAAGAACAAGAAGCAGCTCATAAATAATGGTTGAATCACACAAGGGATAATTAAATGAGACAACTGAATGCCAATGGACTCCCCAGCAGAAAATGCTCCTCACTGAGGATCGTTCCTGCCGCTGCTTTCTGTTTTTCTTCTTTCTCAGTTTTAGTTCCGACTAGCAGTTCATTACTGCAAATACTTTTCAAATGGGAGCATTTAAAAAGATTGTCAAACTCTGAAAAAAAAACATTTCAAGACATTTTCATATTTAGGAACCTTTCTCCAATGTATATAAACACATAGAGATATTCTTATTTTTTTAATTTTTTTAGCTTTCACCTTGCCACTTAATGACATATACCTGTCTCACAAACCAATCACAGAGAACACTCCTGAAAAGCAAAAGGAGGAAAATTCCATAATGTGCAAAATCTCACCGAGTTGTGCATCCTGCAGTGTGAGTGGAATTCATTCATTCTTTTCATTTAGGATAAATACGCATCAATGTTATAGCGGCCCCCTCATTCTTAAAAAATGAGATTCACAATGAATTTCAATGTTTCTCCACCAACCTCCTCCAAATTCTTTTTCAGAAATGCTTAATGTTTCTGGCTTGACAGCTTTGTGCTCAAGGTTGACAGGATATTTTTAGTATCCTGAGTATTTTAAAGGCGCAAAAAAATCTAGCTCTGGTTTGCTTGTTTATGAAATACATTTAGCAGACAATTACAGTTCATTTAATATGCATTCATTGCTGTCTGAGAAAAAAAAATGCCTTCAGCTTTTTTGGCAAAATGAAGAGAAATATGTATTTTCTCACACTGAGGCCACTCATAATGGGGCATACTCGCTGATCACTGAGGATTGTGTGTCTACAACGGTGAAAGGAAAAAGGTATAGAAGGAGGTAAACCTAGCTCAAATCTACTTCTTGATCAGGAAGGAGGGGACAAAGAGCCTGGGGTCCTCATCCTGACCCATTTTAAAAATTCAATGGCAACAAAATAATTCCTACATAGCAGTGCAAAACTGCACCTCAACTTCAGGCAGGCTTCTGAAAAGTTAAGTAAAAATCTGTACTGTCACTTCAGTCAGTCATCAAATATTTATTTAGCACCTATAATGTGCCAGGCCTTGTGGTCAGTTCTGGAGCTAAAAACGTAAATAGAACAAAGCTGGTCACTGCCCTCTTGCTGATTACTATCCAGCAAGGAGGACAGACACAAAGGAATAATTAAAAGAGCAATGATGTCCCTGACACAACACAATATCACTTACACATTATTGCAGCCTGAAATGCAGAGCATAAGTCCAACTATGGTGAAACATCAGACAAGACCAAAATTAAAAATGATCTCTTTAAAGAAAAAGAAGACCTTGTTTTCTCAAAAATATCAATTTCTCGAAAAATAAAACTGTGGGAATTTTTTGAGGTTAATAAGATAACTAAAAGAGCCTTGGCCCTAGACTGCACCCTGTACTATAAAAACATGCTATAAAAAGACATTAGTGGGTGAATTAGCAAAAATGGTATATAGATGGGAATTAGGTAAAAATAAGATAAACATTAAGTTTACTAAAGCTGATAATTCTACTATAGTTATGAAAGAGAATACTGCTATTCTTAGAAAATACACACTGAAGTATTTAGGGATAGAGTTCTATGATGTATACAACTTACATTCAGATGGTTCAGAAAAATATCATGAGTGTATATGTTGTGTGTGTGAGAGAGGGAGGTTGCAAACAATAGAACTAATGAAACAAAATATTAACAATAGATGAATCTCGGTCAAGGATGTTGTATTTACTATTCTTGCAATTTCTACGTAAGTTTGAAATTAAAAATTTAAAGAAAGTTTTTTTTTTAAAGATATTTCTTGCAAAGCATGCTATAAGACATGCGGTTAGGGTATAACCTAGTCTCTAAGGGAACTTGCCTCACAAAGTGACACTTCAGATGACGCCTGAAAGATAAAGAGAAGGTCAGGGTGAAGTGAGGAATGCCTGGTGTTAGGAAATCCTTCTAGGCACAGAAGGCCTTGAGGCAGCTGAGAGCTCAAATCAGAGAAGTCTAAAGTAGCTAGAGCACAGAGGTATCAGAGAAAATGGGCTGCAAGGAAAATGGAAGGGGAGGCAGAGGCCTAATCACATAGGGTCCCATAAACCAAGTCACAAGATTTGGTAAGTCTGGGACCGACGTGATAAACAGTGTCATGTCATTCAAGGCAAAGAAAAGAAACAAAACCATTCTTTTGGTATAATAAAGAATAGAAGAGGAAAATATCTTCAAAGGGTAAAGTTTTGTCTTTCAGTGATTCCAACCTGAGAACCCACTCTCTTCCTCCTTTCTCAGGATTCAAAGGACTCAATTCTATTCCCACCTCATCCATCAATGAAAGCTAAAGAGCTCCCCTGCTAGCGATGGTAGGAAGGATCACCTGAGGAAACGATGCCAATGCAAGGGTGATGAGAGCCAATGGGCTAAAGAAAAGAGGGGATCAGGAAGAAGCTAGAGGAAGGATGTTCTCAACAAACCTCTGTAGGATGTCCTCAAAGAATAGAGGTTTAAAGTCTAAGGCCTCAAGCCCAGGGATTTTTCTTAGGGAAAGTAAAGGAAAATAAAGAAGCCCTCCCTTAAATTTCTGTGATTCTACTTACATTTGATTCTATCACTTGAAGTTCTAGTCAATAGCTACTAAAATCTTCCCTAGCATTCCTGCATGTTTCACCACCTAGAGTTCAGACCTGTATGTGTGTCACCTTTTTTTCGGTAATAGATTTAGTTTGAGATTACCAATATTTTATAAAGATATCGTGACCCCAGTGAGAGCAATGCATCATGGTGGGAGGTGAGGTAATAAAAGGGGAACAATGGTACCTGGGAAACAAGTTAGAAGGTTGTTAAATTATTCAGATGACAACTACCCATGTATACCTCAGTTACACCCATGCAGGTGATGACATTCCATTGTGATTTATTTGTAAATCTTAGCCATTTAAATATTTTGACAAGAAATCTGTTTTCCTATTTTGAATTTGCTTAAAATAAGACACACTTATTAATTAACAACCCAACCTCTTGGAATTTAACCCTCTGTAACAAATTTATCTAGATATGATGTTACATATGTAATCTAGATCCCAAAAGCATTCTGGTCACTAGAGTTTTGCCCCTAACTATAGCAAAAAATGAATAGTCTAAACTATCCATACAATTGTGCCATCAACCACAGAACCTCCAAGAACCTACCTAGTATATATGTTTGCTTCTCCGTAAGGGTAAAGAAGGGACCTAAAGGTGAAGAAATTGGCATGGAACTGCTAGGAACTGAGATACTCCTGGTATCTTTTCAATTTGCTATGTATTCCACCAGGTACTGACTCTAGATGAAGCTCATTAAAGTCAAAATGTGTGCTAAATTGACAGTCTCTTTTTTTAATTTTTAATATTCTTAATAAAATGTTTTATGTATTTATTTGTGATAGAAAATCAATTTTTTTAAATGGTAAGTTTTGGTTCCTAAAACCAAAGAATCAATACCTACTTTTAAAGTTAAAATTAATGCTTAAGCTGTAAGTGAATAGAAGTTCTCTATGTTCTCAGAAGTTGATGTAAGAATTTTATTAGAGTTTCTACAATTTTTTTTCCATGAAAAGTATGAAATATGAGCATAATTGGGAAAAAATTTATTTTATATATGATTCTCTGGACTTATGCATTTATTGATAATTAGCATGGGGAGCTGAAATAAACACATAAATTATCAATGAACCTACATTATGTGTTTAATTTGCCCAGCAGTTGTTTACCCTTAAAGTACAATCACTGATGTATTAAATAAGAAAAATGCAGGTCAAAACCTGTATCTAGAGGTCAAGGATTTTTCTCTAAGATACTTGAAATGGCCTGCAAATTGTTCAATTCATCCTCACAACTTGCCTTTGAGACAGAGAATAAGCATGATAACTTTGATTGAAAGGACAAAAGTCATAATGTGACAGAAAAATTTGGAACAGGGTAGCAGAGCAGGCATTATCTGAACAAAGCATAAAGTCCAGTTCTATACATTTTCCTCTGCAATTTCTATTCACTGAGCTTGGATAACACTCACATGAAGTGTCATTCTCATAACCAGAACCTCTGCCCTTGTCTTACACCACACCCATTACAGGAAGGCTCAAGCTTCCCTCCCCAGGTTAACTCATCCCTTTCATTGGAAACTCTTGAGCTACTCCCTCAGACTCCTCCTGAGAGCTAGCCTATGTCCTGAGAATATAGCTCTACCCAGTGTAACCCAGATAACCTGAAGCTGGTCAACAACTCTAGGCTGGGCATAAAGGGGCTAGGATTGCTGGTGCTCTATACTACATTCATCTGTGGGGATCTGCATTTTGACAAAAATAAATCCAATTTAAACAATTAATAAAATTTATTGGTTCACGTAACTTAGTATTTTGCAGGAGGGCTGACTTCACTTAAAAGTAGACCAAGAGCTGTTTCTTTGTACCTCTCTGCTATGCATTCTGTGGCTTCATCAGATTCCATAAACTATTTCCATAGCTCAGGAATCTCACCACCAGGTCCAGACTTTACACCAAATGGTTGCATCACCATCCTAGGGCTGCCATAACAAAGTACTACTGACTGGGCACTTAAGCAACAGATATTTATTTCCTCACAGTTCTGGAAGCTAGAAGTTGAAGAGTAAGGTGTCTGCAAGGTTGGTTTTGTCCTGAGTCCTCTCTCCTTGGCTTGTAGACATCCAGCTTCTCCCTGTGTCTTCACATGGTCTTTTCTCCTTGCATGTCTCTGTCCTAATCTTTCTCTCTCTTTTTGTTTTTTGGCCTCTCTGCAATTTAGGATTTTATTTCCCTCTAAGTAGCAAAATTGCTATTTTCTCAAAGAAAGAAGAATGACAGCTACACATAGAGTGGTATGCCCCAGCACATTTATTTTTATTTCTTTTACAAGTTGTTTTTATTGATATATAATAGTTGTACATCTTTTGTGTATGTGTGTTATTTTGATGCATGCATACAATGTGTAATCATCAACTCAAGATAATTGAGATATCCATCACCTCAAACATTCATCTTTGTGTTGGGAACACTTTAATTCTTCTTTTCTAGTGATTTTGAAATATACAATAAATTCTTGTTAATTGTAGTCTCCCTACTATACTATTGAACACTAAAACTTACTTCTTCTATCTAACTAAATTTTTGTAGCCATTAAGCAACCTCTGTTTATATCCCTCCCTTCCTTTCTACCCTTCCCAGCGTCTGGCAATCATTATTCTACTCTATATCTCCAAGATTCACTTTTTTAGTTCCCACATGAGTATGAGCATGTGATATTTGTCCTGTGCCTCGTTTATTTCATTTAATATAATTATCTTCCATGTTGCTGCAAATGACAGAATTTCATTCTTTTTTATGCATAAGTAGTATTTCATTATGTTTATATACCACATTTTCTTTATCCATTTATCCACTGATAGACACAGGTTGATTCCATACCTTGGCTATTGTGAATAGTGCTTCAATAAACATGGAAGGGCTGATATCTCTTCAATATACTTATTTCCTTTCTTTTGAATACATACCTAGTGGTGGGATTGCTGGATCATATAGTAGTTCTATTTATAGTTTTGTGAAGAATCTTTATACTGTTTTCCCTAGTGGCTGTACAATTTACATCCCTACCAACAGGGTACGAGCATTCCCCTTTCTGTGCATCTTCATGAGTAACCGTTATTTTTTATCTCCTTGATAATAGCCATTTTAACAGGGGCGAGATGATATTTCCTTGTGGTTTTGACTTGAATTTCTCTGATGATTACCGATATTGAGCATTTTTTCACATATCTCTTGGCCATTTGCATGTCTTCTTTTGAGAAATGTCTATTCAGGTCTTTTGTCCATTTTTAAATGGAATATTTGGTTTTTTGCTATTGAATTGTTTGAGCTCCTTATATATACTGGTTATTAATCTGTTATCACATGGATAGTTTGCAAATAATTTCTCCCATTCTGTAGGCTCTCTCTTCACTTTTTTGATTGTTTCCTTCGCTATGCAAAAGCTTTTTAGCTCAGTGTAGTTCCATTTGTCTATTTTTGCTTTTGTTGTCTGTGCTGTTGAGGTCTTACCCAAAAAATCTTTGCACAGACTAATGTTCTACAGCATTTCCTCAATATTTTCTTCTAGAATTTTCCTAGTTTCAGATCTTAGATTTAAGTCTTTAATCCATTTTGAATGTATTTTTGTATATGGGGAAAAGTAGGGATCTAGTTTGATTCTTCTGCATGTGGATATCCAGTTTTCCATGCAACATCTGTTAAAGAGTCTGTCCTTTCCCCAATGTATGTTTTTGGCACTTTTGTCAAAACTGAGTTGGCTATAAATGTATGGATTTGTTTCGGAGTTCTCTATTCTGTTCCTTTGATCTATGTGTCTCTTTCTATGCCAGTACCATGCTATTTTGGATACTATAGCTTTGTAGTATAATTTGAAGTCAGGTAGTAGGATGCCTCAAGCTTCGTTATTTTTGCTCAGGATTGTTTTAGTTATTTGGGGTCTTGTGTTTCCATACAAATTTTAAGATTATTTTTTCTATTTCTGTGAAGAATATCATTGGTATTTTGATAGGGATTACATTGAATCTGTAGATCACTCGGACATTATAACAATATTGATTTTCCTAATCTGTAAGCATAAAATATCTTTCCATTTTTTGTGTGTCTTCTTCAGTTTCTCTCATCAGTGTTATAGTTTTTCCTTTAGAGATTTTTTTACTTCTTTGAATAAATTTATTCATAGAATTTTTTGTGTAGCTATTATAAATGAGATTGTTTTCCTGATTTCTTTTTTAGATTTATTGCTGTTAGCATAAACATTACTATGTGCTGTTAGCATATAGAAATCAAAACATGTTGATTTTGGATCCTTCAATGTTACTGAATTCATTTATCAGCTCTACAAATTTTTTAGTAGAATCTTTAGGTTTTTCTAAATATAAGATCATGTCACCTACAAACAAGAATAATTTGACTTTTTCCTTTCAATATGGATGCCTTTTATTTCTTTCTCCTGCCTGATTGCTTGGACTCGTTCTTCCAGAAATTATGTTGAATAAAAGTGATGACAGTGGACATCCTTATCTTGTTTCGGATCTTAGTAGAAAGGGTTTCAATTTTTCCTCATTCAGTATGATATTAGCTATGGGTTTCTCATATATGGCCTTTATTGTTTTGAGATATATTCCTTCTATACACAATTTGTTGAGAATTTTTATCTTGAAGGGACTAATTAATCTCTTTTTATAAGGACACCAGTCATAGTGGATTAGGTCCTACTCTGATGACCTCATTTAATCTTAATTACCCCTATAAAGGCACTCTCTCCAAATATAGTCAAAATATGAGGTACTAGGGGTTTGGACTCCCACCGTATGAATTTTTAAGGGACGCAATTCAGCCCATAACAGTGGTACTTGATGGGTGGTCAATTGAACAATTAAAACACATAGTATGAAGCTTCTGAAAAAGAGTGATGGTTATCTCTGGTAATTTTTGTGAAAGAGAGCTTCTCTTTTACAGAAATCTCAGCTAATCTGCTATCACTGACCTCATTAAAGTTTGGGGGGGTCATGTCCTCATTCTTTAAACACTTATTATGGCCAGAGAGGTAAGATTAGACAGTTATCTTGATCCATCCTTGGAATTGAGGAAAAGCTCCAAATCACATGGAGAAGAATAGTGGTTTCTCAAAGGAAATCTGGGATATTGTTAGTATGGGGGATACTAGACAACTCTAAATAAAACATATGTACTGCGTTAACTTAGCATAAAAAGTGGCAAAATCCATCAGGTAATAGAAACAGAATATCACTGTATTGCATCACCATAATTATTGACTCAGGCAAGAAAGCCAATGAGTACAGAAATGTTGAGGAATAAGATATTCACTGTGTCAATGTGTCATTTTATAAACTACCTATTAATTACAATGGAAAAGTCTGGCAGATACCACTTTAACCAAAATAATCTGATTTGACGATGAGTGAGATACAGAAATCACAATATTCACCTACATAGTATTTCTGCAAACAAAAAAAAGTTTAACTTGGAGCTAATCATGAGGAAAGAATCTAAAATGAGAGGCATTTTTCAAAATGACTACTCATATGTTTTCAAAAATGCAAATATCATGAAAGACACAGAAAGGCTGACAAATCATACTAGATTATGGAGACTAATGGAACATGACAAATGAAATATACAATACTTGGTTGGATCTTGAATCAAATAAAGCAACAAATGTTATAAAAAAATACCACTGGGACAATTAGGGAAATTTTTATATGAACTCTATGTAAGATAACAGAATTGTGAATGTTCATTTTGTAATGATTGTATTTTGTTTATGGAGGTGAATGTCCTTATTGTTAGGCAATACGTGCTGAAATATATCAGTGTGTATTTGAATGCTAAAAAAGCTCATGAGTCTTAGTATTGGCTGACTCTTAGGAAGTGAAATAGATTTCATCAAAAATAATAAAGACTTTGATGTTTATTTTCTTGAAATTTTCAGTCTTTTATAACGTCAAATAACCAAAGTAAGTTGATATACCTTTGGTTCCTTGAACTTTTCTTCTTCTTTAAAATGAGAAGAATATAAAGTATGAAGAGTCTGCCACAGTTAAAAAGTGCATTTCTTTTACAACATAGAGAAAGGAAAATTGGAATAGCCTGTTTATAACTTTCTCAACAAAACACAGTATTTCTTTATGCAAAAGGCAACTGTGGCAGTGAAGGAAATTGAGGCATACCATAAAAACATATCTAGGATATTTTTAAAATCCTAAAGACCTGGCAATTGTTTTCCTGTTTACCTCCTTCTTTGTATTTTGTTCTTTTCCTCCCCCCTAAAAAATAAAAATGCTCTTGTTTCTTATGTCAATTTTCTCTTTAAGCAATAATTACTGGGTATCTCCTTTGGGATTTTATAAGAAATCTTTTCTATTTCCAAAGGAAAATAACCAAAGGAAAAGGACATAAACTGATAAGGAGGTTTAGATTATGTTTAAGAAAGAACTGGATGTCAGATTAATGGCAAAATGTAAGAAGTCTCACTTCCTGTGCTTATTGAAGAAAAATATATTGATAATACCTATCTTCCTATAGATAGTTTGGGCATGTCTTTATGGAAGGTGTGGCAGAGGACTTTAATCAAATAATTTCCTACTTGACACTGAAAATTTAAAAATTTATGATAATTTATAAGTATAAAGATACTGATATGTTTCTTGAAGGTGAACAGGTGTTTTGGTTTTAAGACACCTAATAAAAAGTAGGGACTCAAACATGTATCCAAACTCCATAAAACATAATGTCCACCCATGCTCACTTCTGATTTTATTGTTTGTGCCAGATAGATAGCTTTATTCACCAATGGTGCTTACTTTCGTATAGCAAATAACAGATGCATTTGTTACAAGTCCACATTTACATAACCAAGAAATAACATAATTGTCTCCAAGAGTTTCCAGGTTTTTTGCAACAATCCAGCCAATTTTTATTCACTGTTTCTTTCATGAATCTACATTTGCCTTTTTTCTTTTTAATATATGAAGAATTAACAGAAACTTATCCAGGTAATCACTATTATATCATTGTTATTTTTAAAAGTCATATATTTATTAATTGATTCAATTCCAAAATTTTGATTTTTGGTAATCTATAAAATACTACAAACCACATCAAAACTTTGGGGGGGGCAGTTAAAACAAAAATAATCTTTTATTATCTCTCACAATTTTGCAATATGAGCTGAGCTAAGCTGGGTAGCTATTCTGTGCCATGCGGCATCAGCTGAGGATGTAGTCATTATGCCCAACTAGGCTGAATAGTCCAAGATAACCTATTAACATGGCTGGCAGACAGTGTTGGTTATGGACTGAAATATCAGGTAGGGCTGTTGACTGCTGTACCACCATTCTCCTTCACTTAGCCTCTCCATACAGCTTGAGTTCACAGCATGATAGCTGGCTACAACAATTTGTTAGATCCAGACTTGGATGTTACACAGCACCATTCTGTCACATTCTATTAGTCAAAGCAAGTTATAGAGATAGCCCAAATTAGAGGAAAATAGAGGAACAAAAAGTTTATTATTTACTACAAAATACACAACAACAATAGTATATAAGAGGTCAGAAGGGAGATAAATGTAGTTAAAGTGTCTTATGGTCCTCTAATCACATGCTAGCTCAAGAAGAAAGGCTGAAAAATTGATGACCTAAGCATCCATTTCATAAAGTTCTTTAAAAATCAGTAAATTATACCCAAAGGAAGTAGAAAGAAAGAAAAAAATAAACAGAGAAAGAAATTTAAAAAAAAAATCTAAAATATAGGTGATCGGTGATATACAAGCTGGTTTATTGAAAAGAATAATCAAAAAAGCTGGCATTAACAACAAAGATCCAAAATGAAAAAGGTGCGAAGCTACAGCTATTAAAGACATTACAAAGATGGTAAGATAATATTGTAATATCTTTTTGCCAATATATTTTAAAATTTAACTGTAAAGACAAATTCCTAGAAAAACACAACATACTGGAATTGATCCCCCAAAATAGAAAATCTAAATAGTCCTATGCCTATTAGAGTTCTTGAATGTGTTTCTATAAACGTTTCCCACATTCACACAAATACACAAAGACTTCAAGTCCAGATGGCTTTGCCAGTAAATATCAAACAAATATATAAGAAAAGAATAACCTCTATTGATAAAGCACTTCTAAAGAATTAAAATGTCAGGAATAGCTCCAATTCCATTTTATAAGACCACAGTAATCTTGACCCAAACCCTGTCAAGACCTTATGA
This sequence comes from Lepilemur ruficaudatus, assembly GCA_963574885.1. Lineage (NCBI taxonomy): Eukaryota > Metazoa > Chordata > Mammalia > Primates > Lepilemuridae > Lepilemur > Lepilemur ruficaudatus. The sequence continues at coordinate 8,250 of CAUYRT010102997.1, read as the reverse complement.
TAAATAAAAAATACAGGTTAATCTCAGTCATGAATATAGATTCAAAAATTCTAAACAAAATATTAACATGCTGAATTAACATATATCTCACATGTTTTAATATGTTAATATTGAATATACACGTGTGTGTATGTCAGAATTCAGAAAAACCAAGTGTAGTTCATTCCAGGAATACTGTAATATAAGATTTATTTAACATGAGGAAATTAATCAGTGTATTTTACAACCTTAACAGAATAAAGCAAGAAACCATACTTTCACCATACTAACAGAATAAACAAAAAATTATGATCAAGTATTTTATAAATTTTAATACCAGCTAATGGTAAAAATCTTTAGAAAACTGGTAAAGGAAAGAAACTTGCCTGATCCAATAAAGGATATCATTTTTCTAAAAGAAAAGTATAGCAAACACTAACTGTGAAAGATTTTTTTTTCTGAGACTGAGTATAACACAAAAATGCCCACCACTATCACCGCTTCTATTTAAAATGTACTGAAGTTTATACATGATAAAGAGATTGGGAATTAAAATTTGCAATATTTTCAAATGTCATGATAGTTTATGTAGGATATCTAAAGGAATCTACAGAAAAATTATTACAATTAATGCATGAGTTTATCAAAGATAAAAGACCAGAATTACAAAACAATTTTATTACTATGTAACAATCAAAAAATTTGAAAATAAAATGTTGTTATACAATCATACCATTTACAGTAGCATCAAAAATATTAAATATCTAGGAATAAATCTAACAAATGTGAATACTTCTGACAAAACCACAAAACACTAATAAGGAAAACTAAAGAAGAAAAAAACTGAACAAATGGAGAAATATACCGTGTTCATGATTGAAAAACAATATTTTAAAGATACCAGTTCTCTAAATTTGCTTGTACATGAAAAAAGCTAAAAATAGGTAAGTAAAAATTTAAAAGAGGTAAATATTGTTGTACCAGACATTGACTTATTTTTGAAGATACAGTAATTAATATATTGCCTGCCACACTAGGAAAAAAAAAATTTTCTTTGGGGCCACAATGTTTTATTACGAAAATAGAACAAAAACTTTGAAAACAAAATGATCCTTACTAATCTAATGAAAAATTTGTTATTTTTTATTGTTTTCTGTACATGATTTATATGCAACTTGAAAAATAGTTTCCAAGGTGAAGAGAACTGTGAGTTACATATGTTTCACTAGGTCCCAGGCTCAAAACTAGCATGAGTTAAATACAACTCATATGACAATCAATGTGTTAAGAATGTGTGGAATTTGTGTAAGTATAGCTTAATTAGTAGCAGAAGAGGAAATAGAGTCCAGAAACAGATTCACAGATACATGGACACTTGAATTATGATAAAAGTGGTACTGGAGAGTGATAGGAAAGTATAGTCTTTTCAATAAATGGTGCTGAGTCAATAAGATACACATATGGAAAGAAAAGAAATGTGACCCCTAATTCACACTAAGCACAAAAATTAATTTCAACTAAATAGAATTAAAAGTAACAGTTAAACACTAAAACATCAAAAAGATAACAACATATTAAAATAGTTTCATGATCTTGGAATAAGCAAAGATTCTTTTAAAATGAAACAATAGGCCACCGTACCTGTTATAGTCAATAGGTAGAAAAAGATATTTACAGCACACATAACCAAGAAAATGCTTGTCTTCCCAGTATGTAAAGAACTATAAATCATTCAATAAAAGACAAACAACTAAAAAAATGAGCAAAAGACTTGAAGAAGCACTTCACTAAAGAAGATAAAAATAGCCTATAAACATTTGTAAGGGTACTTCACTAGTCATTAGGGAAATACATATTAAAGCTATGAAAAGATGATAGTACACACCCAACAGAAAAGCTAAACTTAAGAAGTCTGAAAATGCCAAGTGTTATTGAGGAGAAGCACCAGGGACTATCATAAAAGGCTGATAGCAGTTAAATTGATATGACCACTTGGAAATTGTTGGGCAATATATGCTAAGGTTAAACATAACATACCTGATGACTAGCTATTCCGCTCCTACATATAAGCCCATGTCAAACAAAATGAGTGGGAGACCATTCGTCTGAGGCTGTCTCCATACTTTGAGTTCCTACATAACAAAGCACAACCTAACTTAGTATTATACATAAATAAACTGAAACCTAACTTAGTAGTACATTTTTTGTAAGTAACAGCTGGGTTTCAGTCAATCACGAACATCCTGGCTTCAGCCAATTACATGCAGCCACATAATCAGACTATTCAAAAGTAAGACAAATGCCTCATGGCAGCATTCCTAAATCAGGCAAATGCTTAGCTGTGGTCAGTCAGGTCATTTCTCTGCTTTGCTTCCATGTTCAGCCTATCAGAGCTCCATGCTCATGCCTGACTGGCAGAGTTCTCTGAACCTCTTCTGATCTGAGTGTTGCCCAATTCATGAATTGTTCTTTGCTTAGATAAACTCTGTTATATTTACTTTTTTATTTTATTTTTTCCATTCCTTTGAGACATTGTGCATATATTTTAAATTTTTTAACTCTGTTAAATATCATTTGTTAAAGTTCTTCTTTTAACAGTTTTGTCTAAGAAGTAGAATGCATAGGGTACCTCCAGCAACCCCAGGAACACCAAGTGACCAAGTGAAGGTGCCCATTTTGTCCATTGTTCTTTTGCTTCAGCTGAAAGTCAGGAAGGAGTTCCCTTGCAAATTTGAGGTCTTCAAATTTGCACTTTGAGCTCTTCAACTTTATTTGAGCAATTCCTTCACTTAGACAGTGTTCAAAATCAGATTTGATCTGAAAAATAACTAGATCGGGTTCAGTTAGAGGCCTGAGGTATGTAACTTTTGAAAATAGATTCCTCCAAATATAATGAGTCTGGAATTTCAGGACTTTGGGACTCTACTTTTTGGGACACTGGCTAATTATATTTGCAATGATTATGGGCCTAGAAACTGTATATTTTAGAGGAAATGGATTAGAAGGACAACTTAGAATTATAGTGGCTACATGGAGAAGTTTTAACTGAGAGGTGCTTTAGAAAATAAAGAAAGCAAAACACTTCAAATACAATGGAATGTATTCTTGGTTGGCATCTTAGAAGTATTTTTCACAAATAGTAGTAAAAAGCTTCAGCACACTGGGTGGGTAATCTCATTCCATCAACCAGAAAAAACAATTTGGATCTAGATATGTTTTAATAAATTATTGAGCTTTGTGTTATTGTATCTGGTACATGGCTAAAATTTTTAAATAAAAGCTGTAAGATCTGCTTTTCTCTACATTTATATATATATATGTATATGTATGTACATGTGTGATATTTTTCTATCTCTACATGGCATTGACAAAACTAATTGATAAAAGACTTCAATTTAATTGGCTTGAAGAAAAATAAGCACTTACATAAATTAAATACTCCTTAAACTCTTAGAAAAGTAGAAACTAACCCAAAATGGTTTTTAAGTTCACATGATCTAGAATAATCTTTGGTAAATAAAAGCTAAAGTTTGTCAGTCTGATTAAAACAGACATATCTTCAGAGTTGTCAGTATTAAATACAACATAGATGCAAAACTTTTTCTACCAAAGTTTACTGTTAAAATAAGCTCATGTTATCTCTATATTATAAAATTTATTAGCAAAAAAATTAAAACTATGGCTAGCTGTTTAATATCTCATTTTCATGAGTAATCCAAGTATAATTGTTAAAAACAGGTGAACTGAATAGAAGGAAGATAAAATTCTGATGTTAAAAATGTTCTCCTTATAGCAGAAAGTGTTAACATTCTTATCAAGAATGGAAAGTTGAGGTTGAGGGAAATCTGTACAAATAGCGATTTAATTCTCAGGCCTAACCAAAAAGACCAAAATGATGGAGCAAAAATTCTGCTTCACCTGCAGCTTCTTATGAAAGAGAGACTAAAGATAGTTGGGTCTGGTATTAAACATGTGCAATGCCATACTGAGAACTGTATTATGAGGAAGCAGATGATCTAGAATTATAAAATGATGTTGAATTGCAGAATGTTGTTACATGATAGGCAGTTTAAAATTGCTTTCTTCTTAATTTTCACTGGATATTAAGGTTATTAAGGGTTAAGAATTCTAATTAACGTATGTAACTAAAATTAGTATAAATAAGGAAAACAACATTATATGCAAGTATACAAAGAAGGTAGAATGTGGTTTTGGTAAAGAAAATTATAAATTTTGAGAATGTGCTGTGTTTTGTTAAGGGAAAAAGAAACTAATTTTTGTTAAAGTAGAATGACTTCTTGTTCCACAATGAGAAAAATTTAAAGTATAGGACAAAAATTGAACGGGTATAAGAAAATTGTATATGGTTTTTACATGAGGTATCATGTGAAAAAAAAACTATGTCTGACCAAGGCAGCTAAGATTTGAAGGGAATTATTTATATTTTTTTAAATTGAGCATTAATATCAAAAGCACACTGATGCAAAACTAGAATTTGGTTCTCTCTGTTAAAATAACAAGGTTTTCTTGGAGTCTGTTCTTAATAAGAAATTGTGAAAGGTTTTTCTTCACTTTTTAAGTAGTTATCTTTGGCCTATAAAACAAAGATTCTGTATTTATCAAGATAATTTCCTGTGTTTCATATTGTCTTTATTAAGTCTTTGACTACTTAAGAAAACTGAGTCTTCTCTATTAAAAGATCTAAGGTTTTTTCCTACAACTATGTAGCCTTCTATATTTGCTTTTGAGATCTTTTAATTATTACTATAGTTAAATTAATAAATGTTTTATAGTGACCTGTGGTCCTATTTTAATCAAGTGGTATAAACTTTTGACATTTTTGACAACTTTCCAAAATAAAATTATAAATTGATATTTTTTACCTTGACTAACTTTGGAAGATTTCAGTGGGCCTGTGAAATATCTCAAAAGAATGTTTTTCTCTCCTTATAAGAAGGGAAATGTTAAGCTAATTATGATTGCTTGTTATGTTAAATTGCCTAGGAAGCATTGTCAAATAAGTGATCCAGAACATTCATTATATCATATTTTATGGGCATGTTATTGATATGTATTTCAGAAATTGTATAAAATTCCTAGATATCTGATAATCCTGGTATAACACTATTAGTCATAATTTCAGTTATCTTAAAACATTCTATGTTTAGAAATAACAAAATTTCCTTGTCAGTTGCATTAACGAATTCATATCAGATGTTTATCCACGGCCATGTTAAGTCTTGTCCACAGACAGTTAATTATTTTACTCTGGTACTTTCCTGAAAGGTATTACAAACATTCTATAAACCTATGGTTTGTCTTTGAAAGATCCATGGAAAGGACTGTGACACAAATAGATTTCTGATAACTTTAAGATTATACCATTAGACTCGGTAAGAAGTCTTACAATTCTAATGAAGAAGCTGGTTTATAAAATCATTAATCTAACATTAAGCAGAATAAGAATTAATAGAATATCAAGGAAATTCCATGGCAAGTTTTCTTGCTAAGTCAGAATATGCTGTTTGAATGAACTTTATAAGACTAACCCAAATAAAATCATCTATGATGACCTATTTAATAAACAATGCTATACATCTAATTTGAAAAAGAAAACTGGTATCTGAAAGGCTGTAAATTTAATGTTAAGCACAGACCCACTGAAGGTCCGGATGGCCACTTTATTCTTCCTGAGTCCTTACAGCTTCCATTATCAAAAATTCTACATTCCATGACTCATCATGGAGTAGATAACATGATACAAATTATGAAAAAACAATTTGATGTGTTGATTGTTCTAAAATTGTTAAAATGGTTTATAATCAATGCTTGGCTTGTCAAATCCATAATCCTGGTAAAATAACAAAATACTTCAGGTATTACATTTCCACTACTTGCTGGATCATTTGACACAGACGGATTTCATTAAATTTCTACCTCTCAATGGGATATCAAAATGTTCTTGTAATAGTCTGTATGTTCTCTGGTTAGGTAAAAGTTTTCCCATGCAGGAAGGATGATGCTATAAAAGTAAGTAAAGGAGTATTAGAAAATGTGTTTCCTATATATTCTGGTATTCCTATGTATCCTTTCCTATTGTATTCTTGAAAATTGCTAAGAGAGTATATTTTAATGTTCTCATCTCAAAAAATTATAAGTACAGTAGTCTCCCCTTAACCATGAAGGATATACTCTAATACCTTCAGCGGATGCCTAGAACCCCAGATAGTACCAAATCCCATATACACTATGGTTTTCCCATACATAAATATCTATAATAAAGTTTAATTTATAAATTAGGCACAGTAGAAGATAAACAATAATAACTAATAACAAGATAATTATCACAATGTACTATAATAAAAGTTATATGAATATGGTCAATATTTCTCTCTCTCAAAATATCTTATTATACTGTATTCACTCTTCTTTATCTTGCAATGATGTGAGGTGATGTAATGAGATGTAATGAGATGAAATGAGATGAATGACCTAAGATTGTGACATAAATGGAAAATTCCAGAAACAAACAATTCATAAGTTTTAAATTGCACATCACTCTGAGTGGGGTGATGAAATCTCACATCATCCCATTCCATCCTGCCCGATTGCCATTAGTCATTTAGTAGCTGTCTTGGTTATCAGATTGACTGCCACAGTACCACAGTGATTGTGTTCAAGTAACCCTTATTTTACTTAATAAGCACTCCACGGTGCAAGTAGTGATATAATATTTTCACATTACAGTTGACCACAGGTAACTGAAACCACAGAAAGCAAAACTACTGGTAAGGAGGAGCTACCATAAGCGAGGTAATGCATAGGTTCATTAGCTCAATTTAGCCATTCCATAAGGTATACATACTTCATAACATCATATTATGCACAATAAATACGTGCAATTTTTATTTGTCAATTAAAAATAAATAAATTAAAGGTAAAATGTGTTTCCTTTATGAGGCATTCTTGAGAAATCTTCAGCAATAGAGTTACTTATTTCACCAAGCAAGTTAAATGAGTTATTAAAAGACAATGGCATTACCTCTGTCCCTATCCCACTCATTCTTTTGGGAAAGTTGAAAAGACCAGTAGCATTTTAAAACTGAATTTGGCAAACTTAACTAAGTCAACTGGATTGCTTAGCTAAAAGTATTATCATTGGCCTTGATGGAAATTATATCCATCCCTACTGGAAAACACACCCCTTGTGAAATAGTTACTGGGAGACCTATCCCCTTAATAATAGAACCTTATGTATCTCCTGCTCTTATAAATTCTGACATGACTCAGTGTTGTAAGACTTTAATGTATTATGCCAAAGCATATTTTCACCAGGTAAAAGAAGCCTTCTGCAATCCACAATTGACAACAAGACCTTCCACACTCCAGGACCTAGAGATTGAATCTTTTGGAAATGATTCCAGAGAAAGACTGCCTTTGAACCCTGTTAGAAGAGAGCATACCATGTTCTCACCATCCAGTCACATTGCATCAAAACTTCACTGCCTTGAACCTTGGGTCCACATCTCTCAACTTAAGAGAGCCCCTCCAGACCTGCTGGAGACCTCAACTGATCAGGGAGGATTCCCCCCAGAAGCTGATGATATCTGAGATGTGGAAAGCTTTCCTGAGATCTCATATCAAGACTTCTCTCCTTTGTCATCATGAAACCTTTGCTCCTTTTCCTCTTTTCCCTGTGCCATCATTCTGTTTATGCACAGCAAGATAATCCTATGTTTGTGATTTCACAATTGATAGCTTCCATAGTAATGCTGGATATGGCATGGTAAGCCTAAATCTCTACATGATCTTAGAGATTCTCTAGTTTACCCTGTAACAAATTTCACTGATATTCCAAGTGCAACTCCTATTCAAATTGCATGTGAGGTTCTTTCTATAGGGTTAGGCTTTTAGATTCATGTATTCATAGTTTTTGTTTAAATATAACAGTAGGCAAAACATAGGTTCCCTACTGGTGACCCCTAACACAAAGGCATCCCACAGGGAACTATCTGTTGTGTCCCTCCAGGATATATTTTATCTCTAAAAGATTTAATAATCAACTATATGTATGAGTGACTCCATGTCTTAAAAAGTGGGCAATTAAAGGTCAACGTGGATTACGGATTTTTTTTTTTTTTTTTGGAGACAGAGTCTCACTCTGTTGCCAGGGCTAGAGTGCCACCGCATCAGCCTAGCTCACAGCAACCTCAAACTCCTGGGCTCAAGCAATCCTTCTGCCTCAGCCTCCCAAGTAGCTGGGACTACAGG
>CAUYRT010102992.1:0-22288 GCA_963574885.1 Lepilemur ruficaudatus | reverse complement strand
TAATCTAGTTGTTGTATGGCTAATTCTCTCTTCCAACTGCCACTACCAAAGAAAACAAAAACAACACACTAAAATACCTGTGCATTAGCAAATTGGGATAAGACCAGTTCATATTTTCAATTTCATATAAGTGATAAAGTATAGTTTTGTCATAGTCAACAATTGTAGTTACTCATATATATTTAAATTACGTCACACTATTCAATCATGTATTCTAGATAACCATTTTAATATTGCATACATTTAATCTGGGTAATGTAACACATGGAAATTTGACTGGCAGAATGTTTTGAATATAGGAAATAAAAACTAGCTGAGGAGGGAACATTTTGGAATTATCTCAGAAAAACACTGAAATTCTGCTTGGACTAACAAGTTCCAATACCGCTTTTAGGTAGATGAGACTATTGCTACTATTAACTGTCAATTGATTTATTTGACACTTATCAGAGAACACTGTAAACAGCACAGTAAGCAATACACTTTTATAACAGACTTAAATTTGCAACCATCTGTGCAATTTAGAAACAGATGGTGAAAATTCTAGCCTTTGTTGTTTTTTAACCTGGCTTTAAGGAAGGTGAAAAATGCTCTCATTTCACAAATTGATACATGCAGTTACATTTAACCTATTTTAGTCTCCATAGGATTTGAAAAGACTGCTTTTATAAATTAGTACAATATCTTTAAATATAATCATTTAATTTAATTTACATGTGCATTGTGTTTCTTAAATTAGATTTATGTAGTAAAGATGAAAAATATGTTTATATATGTAAATATTAAATTAAAATAACAACTGTGTTAGCATGATCATTATATTCTGTTGAAGTACTACCCTACTTATCTCCAAACTTTATTTCTTTTTATTAAATAGTTTTAATACTAGCAGAATGAAAAGAAGGGCATTTGGGAGTTCTTGCAGTTACTACTTTGCTTTTTATTCAAACAAGTTGTCTAATTATCAGCTGGATGCTAGAGACTAAGACTCCCCAAAGAACAGATAATACATTTCTTTTGTATTGCTTATCCACATTCTCACTTTGCTTGGGAATGCCTTAGGAGTCAGAGAAAATTCAGTGTACTGGAGCTACTTTCTAGAAATGGCTAGTGACTGACACACTGTGATAAATTTAAATTTCAACAAAATATGTCAGAGTGGTGGGGTGTTTCATACATGGCACCGGACTAACTCCAGAAATGCTGAGGCCCACTCCCACTCAGAGTTTCCACTCAGTGGAAAATGGAAGGACAGTGAAGGGAAAGGAAAGACAGTAAAAAATTTTCCTTTGAAAATAGAATATCCCCCATCCAATGGCCAATGAATACATTGCAAAAGTTGATAGATTATAGGTCAACTCCCAAATATTCATCCCAACTCTGTTTATCCACACCAAAATTTCTAGTTTGTCTACATGAATTTGAGTCTGGCCTGAAACTGGAACTGGAGATGAGGCCAGCCACATTGGAAATAGAAGGCTCAGTCTGGCATGAAAACAGGGAAAAGCCAGAGCCAGCAGTACAGTTAGGGCCAGCTGGATCCAAGGAAGAACTGGCATGAAACAGTGGTGGGATCAGTTCCCAAAGCAGAGATGGTGCTAACCAGAAGGGAGGAGAACAAGTGGCCACATGGCCGAGAAGAGACCAGGCATTCAGGATTCCCACATATCCAAATCAGTCCCATTCCCCAGTGATCCAGATATAAGAAGTTTTCTTTTATTTCTACATAAAGACACAGTATCTGGTATGAAGCCCAGTGCCAATGCAAGGTTTTTGCCAGCAACCATGGCCCAATTCAGTCAAAATTCACAGGAATTTTTTTTTTTTTAAGAAAAACACAAGCACAGCTCCAGTCATGTATTATACTGCAAATACCTGAATTTGAGGATGATGCTATCATAATGACAATTTGATGACAATATCAAATTGCTGTGATGAGTAGAAAATTCAAATAAAGACCACATTAAATGACTCAAATGTAATCATTATATCATAACGCAGGTCTGATTTTAGAAATTCAATGAAAGTAATAGTAATGCTTTTTAAGAAAATGTTATGATTGGTTCTTCCTTTTATATAGCTCTAATAAGACATGATCCTTTTTTATAGTATCACCTATGATCTGAATCTCATAGCCCCTTGCTTTCTCTCATTTTTTTTTTTTGAAGAAATTTCTTCCTGTCTGCTCACTACTTTTTACCAACATTTAAACATGTTCAAATCTCTCCTATATTCAGGTAAACCATCATCCCCTGGGGCAACATGATCAAGTTTTATACTTCCATTTGTACAATTCCTTGGACGTGGGCCATTCCAGGAAGTGGTGAGACTTGCACAACCCCCAAGAGGCTGACGACTGAACTCTGTCTACTGAGAGAACTCTCAGCTCCTTAAGATAGAGTAGGTGTTATATTCTTACACAGTGTCCAGCAGAGTTCATTTTTTTAGTTATTTGGATTTGCTTCTTCAAAGATATTTCTGGAAGCAGCTCCTGCAGGGTGCTGGTGAAGCTTTTATCCTAGGGGAATCATAGAAAAAGAGAGTTCCTCATCCACTCAGCAAGCACCTTTGCTATTTTGGTAACTTGCATATAAATGACATGACCCAGGTTCTCATCTCTGAGGATTCTGAGCCCCTGAATACCAGGCCCTTTGCAGGCCAGAGTTGATGAACTTGTCCATTTACTCTCAAAAGAGACAATAATCTGGCTGATAAACATATTCCTCTTTTTTCCCCATTACGTAACTGCTACCTTATCTTTTTCTAATCAAGATCAGTTATCCCAATCTCGATAATACCTCCTCTTTTTTTTTTTCCCTTATGGTCCCTTGGTACAAAAAAATCCTAATGTCCTCAGGTAGCAGTTACAACTTATGATTCAATGAGTCTCTTGTCCCCCTGACAAAAAGATCCCCATTTCAGGAACCAAGGTCTCTGAACTAGAAAAGCCTATAGTTGTAAAGACTAGAAATAAAAATTCTAAAAGTGGATCTCATTTTTGCTATCTTTTCTTCTTCAGAACATCAGTAGAACTTAGCAATGATAATTTAATTACATTTTCCTTATGGTTTCTTTTTCCTCATAATTTCTCAAATATTTATTATATCATACCAGCTAATACATTTGGTTCCACCAGTGTCCCATCCTAATTTGCTATTTTGTGGCAGGATTAAAAACAGCTCCACCTACCACCAATGATGAAATCTCTATTGTCAGCTGAGTAGCTGAGTAGCTTTTTTTGGGGCGGGGGTTCACTATTTATTCATGACTTCTTTTCCACATCCCTGATTCCCTCCAGTCAGAAATTCTTTGAAACGATGCCGTCAGCCTTGGCCCATCGGAGAATAGAGTCATCTGACTCACCCATCCTGTGAATGGCCCCGCAGATGGCGTAGGTTTTGAACTGGACATTGAACCTGCCTGTAACCTTGTCGACCTCAGCCACGTTCATCTGGATGGACGCGTGGTCCTTGGCACTGATGATGCGGTTGCTGGCAGAGCATCTTTAGCACCAGCTTTCTTAGTTAGGTTGGTTTTCCCCAGATGCACATTCTAATATGTAGGTTAGCATGCAGGTGGTTTATTGAAGAATGAGTAGAAGGAAGTATGAGAAGGCAGAGCAAAAGTCAAGCAGGTGCAGGACCAAAGTCAGTTTTAGGCAAACCCATGGGAAGCTCTGCAGCTAGAATGATCCTTCTGAGTATTTTCTCAAGAGGACAGATAATGCCAGGGCTTGATACATCTGCATGAGTCATTGCATGTGGGTCGTACATAGAGAGGCTTGGGCTAGTAGAGGTTATTCAGCTGAGATGTTCCTTGTTATGTCCTGAAGGGGCTGATACTGAAGGCCGTCTACTGATAGCACTCCCATCACATAGTATAATAAATTATTAATTAAGAGAAAATCTAGTAGGTGAATCATTGTGTTCACCACTCCTGTACTTGTGGAAATTAACTTCAATTCTATAATACTCAACAGTAGTATTGCTGGACACATGCTTTAATTTTGGTAAATACTATCAGATTTCTTTAAGATGATCTTGAACATTTATATTCCCAGAGGCATCTAGGAGAATTCCAACTCCTTATAGTATCAACCCTTAAGTGAGGTTAGGTAATAACCTACCTTTCTGATTATAGCCCTTCTATTGGGTAAAGGGCAATTTTTATTACATATATTACTAGTAAATTGAATCTCTCTTTATGTAACTATTAGCTTTTGAGAATTCATTCGCCTCTGTGAGTTGTCTCCACTAGAAACTTTCCTATTGAGTTTTATGTCTTCTTTCTTCTTTTTTTAACAGAAATTAATCTCTTATCAATTTCAGATGTTGCAAATGTCTTTTTTGAATTTGTTACCGATCGCTTCAGTTGGTTTATTATATTCGGAAATGTTTACTTTTAATATAGACTACTAGTTCATCAATGTCTGACTATGGGAATAATGTTTTTGCAATCTTTTCTACTTCAATGTCACAAAATATGCTCATTTGTTTATTTTATATTATTACTTTTACATTTTGTTTTTTAATACTATTGGAGTCGACATTTACATACACTGTTAAATTTGGCAATTTATATAATGCTCATAATTTCATCTTAGTTGTCCAATATAGATATACAAAATGGTTCATATTATAACTATTTAGTCTCTATTCATATTGTAGTTACTTCTTTTTTACCTAACTCTGACAAGAAAAAGGGTTATGAAATTTAAAATGAAATGACTTGCAGTAGTGCCAAAATTATGAGACATTTTATCCAAACAAAGAATTTCCAAAAATATAATAGAACCCATGAAATGGATGGAAAATGGATACAGATTATGAGTTCAATACCAAATAATCAATAAATATCAAAACTTTAATTTACTGGATATATGCCAAGACCATTCTAATATACTTAGATCTCATGGAAATTATCTAATGTGATTGAAATTTGGATTTGTTTTTTAGATATCTTTTGGATATTCTTAGTTAACTCTTTTTCCAGGGAGTATGAGATGAAAATATAAAGAAGAATAACTTTTTACTTTCTTGGTGATATTTAGATCAGGCTGGTTTCCATATATAAACTCTTTGCTCCATGACTTTTCTACTGGTGAGGAAATAGAAAGGACACTGTAAAGTGACATAAACCAGTAAGATCAGGATGAATATTTCAGATCTTATTACAGTAGGATTTTGGAAGATAGAAGAATTATTTATTTTTTGCTTGAATAAAAGGCCTTGATATTTATATAATATGATTGAGGCAATGGAACAAGCAAATATAGAGAGAAAATTCAAGTGTAAAAATGTCTGTATAACTTTAAAATGTATTGGACACAATAAACTGGCACATTTTCCTCATAATTAGCATGAGATGATAATAGATTTTACAGGAAAAAAGAATTATTTGTACAAATAAATTTGGCAACGATGGTTTTGACATGTTAAACTATTTGCAGCAAAACAAAGTAAAAATTTTCGAGGCTTTTATTTTATGATTTCTATATGAATTTCCAGGTAGACAATATAGAATACAAGAAGCATTTACAAATTTATTTGAATATGGAGTTTATTTGTTGTGGAGCACAATCTTTTTCTCAATTTATATGGAATACACTTCAAGAAATGATGAGTTATAGAAAAAGGGTATGAAATGGAGCCATCAAAGACATAAGACATATGGATATAATCAAATTCTGGCCTATCTAAATCCAATTCTTGTCTTAGTTTTGTTTTGATTTGTTTTGTTTTCTTTACCAGAAAATATAATAGTCAAGATTTAAAAGAAAATCATGTGTAACTGCAGACAAAATGCCTGTCACTGGTAACAAGTGACAACCACTGAAAGAATAAATTTGTCTTCATTTATCAATAGTCATTCAGAAAATAGTTATCAAATACTACATGTCAGATACTGCTTGAGTTCCTGGGGTTCCAAAGATAAACAAAATTAATAAGGCATAATCCCTTCACCCAGAGAGCTCACAATCTAGTGGGTAAGTAGGTGGGAGGAGAAGAGACATTTAAAGAGATAAAAACAATCTACATTGCAGTTTCCATCAAAGAGGAAGTACATAATTCAAAGCCATGCATTATTTATGAAAAGTCACTAAGATAAGTTTTACATACAAAAATAATTTCAAAAATATACACTTTTGAGGCTTTTCAAAGAACTATAGAAAATGTAACAAACCTGAGTTCCATGGATTCTCCTAAGCAACATGGCTATTGTATGAAAATTAGGCTTTCTTTGTGCACATTTCCAATAATATATTTTATACTTGCAATAAAATCCTGCAAATCAAAATCAAGACTCCTAACATACCTTGGAAGAGACATAATTACAAATAATGCACAAAGGCTAACAGCTGTTGCACCAGATTACCCTTCCTGAAAAGTGTGACAATGCAGACCCTTTTGTTTTCTGACAGTCATTTAATAAAATAAAGTTCCCCCAAGTGAGAGGTGCCTGCCAACAAACTACAAAAAAAAGGTGTTATGTACTCCAGTGTCTTTTTTTGCTGTGTCAGAATCCATAAGGAAACCTTCTAAAAATGACTTCCATAAATCCCTTCCTTTTGTTCACATTTTTGCAGACCTTCTAAGTTCTGTGTGATTTTTTTTTTTTTTTTTTGGCTTGGCTTAGCTCAATAAAGTTATTTGATAGGTCTGTAATATGTTCTTCCAGGATTATCTAAAGGTGTCATCAATGTACTCTTGTCATAATGTCCCAGAATCTGTCACCTAAAATAGATTAACAGCATTTGGTTTCAATGGTTATGGAGCTCACTTTGTACTCTGTCTCAAGAGAAGTTGAAATAGAAAGCAGGAAATTTTATAATTCTTGGAAAGTAAAAATAAACAAGTAGTTGTGCTGAGAAGAGACTTCAGTAACTAATGTGCTCCATAAACAGAAATAACAGAGTTCAGAATAAAATATAAAATTAACTAATATTGCTTTAAAGCAATGCAAGAAAGAGGACATTTGATTTATTGTTCTTATTATATAATACAAATATTTAAGATAAAATTGTGGTAATGAAAATCAAGTCTTTGGAATTTCAAATATTTAGAAGTCTCAAACCATTAGTTTATTTATTTATTTTAAAAATGTATTTCAATAGATTTAGGGGATACAAACGTTTTTTCTTACGTGGATAAATTATGTAGTGGTGAGGTAAGGGCTTTCAGTGTACCCATCACCCAAACAGGGTACATTTTACCCAACAAGTAATTTTTGATCCCTCAGCCTTCTGAGCCTTTGATCCCTCACCTTCCCCTCTGAGTCTCCAGTGTCTCTTATATTACTTTGTATGACCATGTATACCATCGTTTCACTCTCACTTATAAGTGAAAACGTGTTATTTGTTTTCTATTCCTGAGATACTTCATTCAGGATAATGGACTCCAGTTGCATCCAACTTGCTTTGTAACAATTCTCTCCATGACGGAACTCATTAGATTCTTATCTGATTCCTTACAGCGAATAAAATTCTGAACATTGATCTCATTTTCCCAATACTCTTTATAAAATAAGATTTAAATTTTTTATTATTTTATTTTCCTTTTTAAAAAATGAGAGGTAAAATTGTATGCATTTGGACAGGTAAAATTGTATGCAACAGGATATTTAGAGTTATATGTACATTGTGGAATGAAATGACTAAATCTAGTTAACTAATATATGTGTTACTTCACATGGTTATCATCAATGATACTAACCCATTTGTCTAGTTTTGCTTCTGTTATCTACACTTTTGGAGTCCTATCCAAAAAACCATTGCCCAAACCAACATTATAAAGATTTGCGCCTATGTTTTCTTCTAGTAATTTCATAGTTTCTGGTCTTACCTATTTTGACTCGATTTTAGTGTATGTTGTGAAATAAGAGTCTAATTTCATTCTTCTGCGTGTGGGTATTTAGTTTTGCCAACATCATTTATTGAAGAGACTGTCTCCTTCCCATTGTGTTGGAGGAATAAGTTCAAGAGATCTATTGTACAAAATGGTGACTACAATTAATAACAAAATATTGTATTCTGGAAAAAAATACTAAGAGAGTGGATGTTAAATGTTCTTACTGCAAAATGATAACCAATATTCAGAATTTTATTCACTGTAAGGAATCAGATAAAAATCGAATGAGTTCCATCATGGAGAGAATTGTTACAAAGTGTTATTCACAAAAATTTCCTTATGTTCTTTTGTGTTTTTTAACTGAATCTGTTGACCTCTGGTGCTGTGTATCCCTTACGTTTCATTTTAGCCCAGCCCTATGCTGTGTCAAGTGGGACAGCCTGGATGAAATTCTTGATTTACAGATAAAAAATTATTTAACTTCTTCAGAAAGAAAAGTAAATCATATATTTTAAAAACAAAAAGAAAAAAATGTTTTATAAATACTGTTTTTGGATTTATGAAATTCAAAAAGTGAGTAAGCCAAAAAGAAGAAAAGCAATTAAGAACAAAATTTTGTTATAAACAGAAAAGAAGTTTTATTTAAACAGATGGAATCTTTAGTGAGTAGGATGATAGAATCTAATCAAGTTTTGCTAAATAAGATTGAATGGTTAAAAAACCAAACTTGATTGTGTATTGCTAGACTCTAGGGTTGGTGAATTCTAAAGGAGAAGATGATTTGATTGCATTTATGGAAATATGGATTGCTAAGTTACTGGGGACTGATACTGAGAGTGATCAAATTAGAGTAAAAGGGCATTTTAGATGCCCCGGAGAACTTTAATAATGTAAGAAAACAAGCAGCTCCCGCATTTAAAATCTATGATAACAAAAAGATTACATAGACATTTTCATAAAAGAAAGACATATAAACCTCATTTTGAAATTATTATTCATTCTGCCAATCTTACCAAAGCAGGTAAATGAAAGAAGAATTTTCCACTTATTTGTATTTTAAAGAAAATTGGTATGATAAACAAAGACTCCAGAGAAATTTTTACACAAGAGGTTCTGCATTTGTTTCCCTTGCATCTTGACAAGACCTACAGTAATAAGATTCAACAGCAATGGATAATCTTATAAAAAGGCAAACTAGTCCACTTGGCTATCCATTCAGAATATAAATAGCTATCTCATATACAGAACTCATTATGTGTCAGAAACTTTTTCTTTACATTTTATATTTATCAACTCGTTTTAATTTTCACAATAACCTTCTGAGGTGAATGTTATTATTTCCATTTTACAAGTGAGAAAAATGTGTCACAGAAATGTTAAATATCTTGCCCAAATTTAGATGATAGTAAGTTATGGATCTTGGATTCAAACCCAGGAAGTCCATTCTGTGCTCATCATCACTGCACTTTATTGTCTTTTTTGTCACATGCAAGAGGATCTTGAGATAAAACAATGCACACAATTGGCAAATTATAATACGTAAACCTCCATTACTCAATTAGCTTGACTTCAAGACACAAGTTTGCTATCTTTCACATACCACCTTGGTCTGTCTTCTCAAGTTAGCCATATCTTCTGTAAAGTTTTTTAGAGTGATTCTGCCCTCAACTAGTTAATCTTTACATCTGCCCCAATCAAAATCTGACATTATTTCTATTATCTCTTTTGGTCATTCAAACAATTAAAATGTATTTTTCACTCACCAAACATGTATTTTTTCAAGTAAACATTAGCATAACCAATAAAATTTGAGGAAGAATTCTCTTCTAATTGACAATATCAGCTGCTCAGCAATTTTCACATCCATCTTTAATTTCTAACATTTCCCCAAAGCCTTCTCATCAGGTCACTGTTTCCATCATCCTACTGTCCCTAATTATTATCCTGGGTGTAAATTTCTCCCACTAGCACTTTCTATAACTTAGCGACCATGTAGCTCAAGGTAAAACATTCCAAAGTTTCCTTCCATCTTTGTTTGATCTAATCCCTTTTTCTACTTGATTTTGATAAAATCATCTTGTCACATTGTCATTCTTCACAAAAGTTTTTACCATTTTATTACTTTCAAGAAACCTATATCCATTCAGATACCATCCCGTTCCATAAACTTTCTTCAGTTCCAACCATCCTGTTTCCCACTTTCCACAAAGAAAATGTTTATGAACCTGATCGGAATATTCTGCCACATTAGTCATACATACACCTCTTTACCTTCCTTCATTTCAGGCAAAGGTTAATGGCTTTAGTAACTGCGTCACAATTTTCCTCTTTATTCCACCCCTACTCTCTTTTTCTACAGCCTGCTCTCACCTTCTCACCACCTGCAACCTTAGGACCCTGCTTCACTTTCCCTGAGCTTTAGCAAACAACAAGCACAGTCTCACCACAGATTTTGTAAATCATTTAGAATGTTTCAAACTCCAAGATCACAAACCCTAAAATGTCTCTTTCTAAACACACTCTGACAGCCACCCACTTACCACACTTTTCCTGTCCTGGAAATCTGCTTCAGAGATTGCAATTCATTTTCACAGAAATTTAGAATTGGAAATGGTCTCATCCAACATTTAATGAAGAATGTCTAAACTACCCTTAAAGATGGCCATCTCTTCCCTGTTTAGCATGTTCAGGGATGGAGAGAATAGTACTTTGTGAAGAGTGATGTTAAAAGGTAGTTAATTTGGACTTGTAGAGACTTCAGTCCTATTTTACACTTAAATTCTTCTGTTGGCCTTAATTCTCAACTTTGATAAAATACATAATTCATTTGTTCACTCTCTCAAAAAACACATCTTCAAATACTTAAGGTAAGCCTTCTCTTTTTGTTGATTTTATCCTTTTTGTCATCATCATATTTACTCTTGCTAAATGCATGCCTGATTTTGGTCAATGCTTCCATAAAAATGGGGTGCAGAGAGGTTAGTAGCCTCCCACTGCTTTCAAAACGAATATTATTATAAGGAAATCAGGTGTGGAGATAGATATGTTTACTGACCTATCCTCAGGCTTAGAATGGTGCCTAATACAGAGTAGATAATAAATATTTATTAAACAAAGAATGATTGCATTAACTGGAGAGTATATTCCAGATGTGCTCTATTTAAATCTGAATGGAGTAATTATCATTTTAGACATTGCTTTTGTTTACAAAGACAAATGTCAAAATTGATTATTATAATAGCTTTGTTACATAATTATTACAGAATTTATGGTTTACTAAAGAGTCTGAGTTTTGGCTAGGTTGTATTGTTTATGAATTACCTCTAGCTGTGCCTTCACCTACCTTGTATTCAATGCAATTTTACTTTTTAAAACCAAGTGCAGTTTTACAGTTTCCTCTTATATTTCATTTTTCTTGACCATCGTATCATCTTATTCAAAATCTTTCTCAATTAAAATGTATCACAGAGATTCTTTCTCAGATTTTTGACATCTACCTGTTTGATTCAAATAATTTCATAGGCATATGGTAAAGAGAATTGTTGTTGATTGTGTTTACATTCTAAGCATTGTGTTATAAAACTTGCATAGAGTTTTTCCTAACATATGTACTCCAACTACTATATTTCCAGAAGTTATTCCCATGATTTTGATAAGCTGTAATCTATGTCTTTATATAATTGCTGATTTAAAAGTGCATTTCTGTACTATTCAAGAAATCCCACCCCAATCATTGATCAGACATTCATTGATTCAATAAATATTTAATGAATGCCTACCGACTGTGAGTTACTTCTGTGGAGCCAAAGTTACATAAAAACAAGTACTCACATTTATATTAAAGACAAATTCATTATATAGTGGCAGATATGGTTTAGTTCTATGCAGAAAAATAAAGTACGGTATTATGAATTGAGCATGAGGGTATGTATTTTAAATAAGTGCTGAGGGAAGACTTTCCTAAAGTAACAACATTTGAGCAGAGACCTAAATGGAATAAAAGAAAGCTATTAAAATATCTGGGTGCAGAGAAATAGCAAGAGTTTGGGGTGTAATTATGCTTGGCTTATTCAAAGAACAGCAAGAAAGCCAGTGTGGCTGAATCAGAGTACTGCCAGGAATGAATCGATCAATTATTCAACACTTCTTGAATATGATCAGGCAAGTAGTCACTTATTCATATAATCTCACTATCTCCTAGCTCAGATTCCTTCCTTTTGTGAGCAGCATAAACAAGAGAAATAATGTGAAATGTCTTGCTAGATTCCAGATACATCACGTTTCTGACATTGCTGGTATACAACTCATAGACCTCGAAACTCCACTTGCCTCCCAGGGCAACCTGAACATGGGGATCATCCATTTACTTATAATTCCTAGGTTATTCTATACAGTCCCTTACTTCTTTGCTCTGCTAAAATTGTGGACTATTTAACCTCCCCATTATCCTCCATGTTGTTTGAATATCCCTAAATGATTCACAAAATGTTATCAATAGCAGCAATTCTAAAATCCTCTCTACTGCTCAAGCTTTCACAACAACATTCCAGGTGAGGTCATCCAAAGAGTATTTTTTTTCCTTATCATGACCTTTCTCATAAATAAACTTTTATACTACTTGCTCATTATTATTTCTTCCTTAGCTTTTTCAGATTTTCCCTCCACTACCCTTGCATGCTGCTAAATTTAATATTTCATAACTGAGTTTGATTTTAAACAGGTGTAAAACTACCAGGTTTAGATTTAGATGAGGTTTTCATTGTTAACTTTCATTAGCTCTAAAAAATTGAATTGTAATACCTTTGTATGCTAATTTCTTCATCTGTGAATTGGAGATAATAACAGTTCCTTGTTTGGGGTCTTACATTAACCTTAGAACATCTCTCTCTAGCTCAGTATTGTTCCTCCTTTAAGCGATTCTTGCATTATCTCTTGTAACACTACAATTCCAAGATCATGCCTTTGCATGTATTACCATGTGGCCAGAATACATTTCCTCCACCTTACCCCCTTCCTTTTTGGTAAAATTTTATGTATTTTTCCAGAACTAGCTTAAATCTTCATTTCTCTGACACCCCTTATTTTAGTTTCCTAGGTGGTTGATTTTACCCTATTTGACATTTCCATAGGACTTTGTACATGTCTCTGACAGTATATCTTATTTGTTTTTCACATGGGACTGAAAAATACTTGAGGGCCCAAGCCATTATTTATATTTGTATCACCTTTAAAAATCTTAGAACAAAATGAAACATAAATATCCATGCACAACTGCATATGTATGAATACGTGTTTACATATGTGTATATATATGTATAAAACAAGCATACTTATATATTATATACCTAGAATGAGACAGTTAGGCAATATTTTTAAGATCCCAAGCTCTAGAGCAAGATTTCATGGGTTTATATTCCACATCTATCACCTCAAAGTTGTATTACCTAACACAAATCACTTAATACTCTCTGAGCCTCAGTTCCCTGATATTTTAACATTGGTTTATGATTATTTCCATCAGTCATTGTGGTGAGAATTAAATGAGTGCTTACAGAGCACTTCAATATTTGAAATATTAGATATTATCCCCCTTGCTCTTCATAGATATTTTCCTTTTTGTGTCTAGCAATGTGTCTTGTACATGTCAGGGATCACAGACATCCACTGGTTCACATAGTCTCTGTGACATGGAAGATAGGCAATAAATACTACCGAATGATGAATGAACAGATGGAACACTGCCATTTTATATGTAAATTTCACAGAAATTTTACTAAAGGGAAGACAAAAAATCCTAGATATAAAGTCCTTTGTCTGAGACTACAAAGCCAACAAGTAAAGACCAAAACTCAACTTTTTTATAATTTTAATTTCACAAAGTACTTCTTACTACACTGCATTTTCACAATTGATGTGTGTGTATTATAAATATTGGGTCATTAAATATGAAATGTTCAATTTCCTTAAGTACTAAGTTTGACAGTTGATATCTCTGATATTTCTCTTTGACATTTCTTGTTTTATTTTTACTCTGAAGGTATATACTCATTCTTTCAAACATACAGTTTGGCTTGTGATTATCTTTCAGCATTTTTTAGAGCAATTTTTGTGAAACCATAGATAAGTCAAAAATTCAAGTTATTTTTTAATATGAGTTCTGTTATGGAACAAATACAGTATAGACTGCTCAAAATATCAAGAAAGTGTTTGGGAAGGATGTGGCTAATGAACACACAGTACATAGATGGTTTCAAAAGTTCCATTCTGGCAGTTTTAATCTTGAAAATCAGCCATGTGGGCGACCTGAGACCAAGGTGGTTATGATGAACTGAAAGCAGTAGTGGAAGCAAATCCATCTTAACCTACGCGTGAATTCGCAGCAAGATTTGACATTACTATTGCAACAATATTGGCCCATTTAAAACAAATAGGCAAGGTAAACAGCTGGATAGATGGGTACTGCATGAATTAAATGAGCATCAGAAAAGAAATCATCTTAAGCTTGCCTTTCTTTACTGTCATGTCATAAAGATGAACAATTTCTACACCATATTATTACATGCGATGAAAAATGGATTATTTTTGACAATTGCAAGTGTTTAGCATAGTGGTTGGATGAATATGAAGGGCTGAAACACAATCCAAAACTGAATATTCATCAAAAAAAGCTAATGGTGTCTGTTCAGTGGTCCAGCGCTGGTATTATCCACTACAGCTTCATGAAACCTGGTCAATTGATTACACCAGCTGTCTACTGCAACCAAGTGGACAAAATGATGAGGATGCTTGTGATTAAGCAGTCAAGACCGGTCACTAGAGACAAGTCAATCCTCTCTTGTAAGACAACACTTGACCACATGCTGCACAAATAACGCTGCTCAAACTACACAGGCTGGACTTGGCAACTCTCTGTCATCCACCATATTCACTTCTTGCAAGGAAAAATGTTCAATTTTCAACAAGCTGTTGAAAATGTCTTTTGTGATCTCATTGCCATTCGTTCTCCAGGCGTCTTTGCTGTTGGCATAAACAAGCTATCATTAAGATGGCAAACGAGTATTGATTATTTAAGTGGATACTTGGATTAATTATACTGCGTCTTGTTTGAGATACAATAAACTAAACTTTTAATTCTAAATTGGAGATTTCATATTTAATGACCTAATAATTAAATGTGAAAGGGAGAAAGTAAAGGAGAATGAGTAGGGGAAGGAAGAAAATATATTCAGTCTAATTGCAGTTTATTTACCATGTCCTTGGAGCAATTGGGCAGTATTATAAATTTTGCTATCTCTTAACCAAATTCATATTTGTGATTTGGAGTTTTATGATGCTCCCTTGACTACTGTTATGGATACACTGCCCTAATTTTTTTTCTGCATCCAAGTATATACTCTGTAATCCTACCAAAGAAAACATGTCTGCCATTATTTCTTTTTTTTTTAATTTTTATTTCAGTATATTATAGGGGCACAAACATTTTGGTTACATGTTAAGACGTTGCCTCGCGCAAGCCAGGATTATATCTAACCATTTTTAAATCTAGACACATATTGTGTTATTCAAATAGAATAATAAATACATGAAATATAATTAATATTTATTGAGAGTCCCTAAGGTACATTCATGTACTAAATGAAGAATCATTTGTTTCCAATTTAATAGCAATATCACATCATTTTATCTGAGAGTGTAGTTGGAAACTTCTACAATTAGTAATTAAAGAAGAGTGAGTGTGTTAATGACCATGAGGGCCTTTGCCATTGGGAAAGAGCAAGTTGGAATGACACACATACTCAACAATGAAACAAAGGGTTGGTTTATTTTCCCTTTATAGTCTAAATCCAAACTTAATGGCTTGGATACTAATATAACTTAATGAGAATTTCACAGGAGAAATTCTACATAGTATATGCTGACAATGCAAGCACTGTGAATTGACTAAAAGCTAAAATATAATGAAGATTTTTAACAACTTAAATAAAGAAACCTTTTACATAGTGAAAGATTTTCATAACAGGTAATGAAATGAAACTTATATTGACTTTTACTCTCTGAGACTATCCCTGGAAAAAGACACATACACACACACAAGGAAAGAGTAAGTCAGGAGACCTACAAAGAATAATTCTATCAACAAAGTTAAATTTCTCCTTGGCAGTTACATTGTTCTATATTTTTACGGTTGTGGTATGTGAATTACTGCAAATGATACCTTCAATGAAACAAGTGACCTACAAAAAATTTAGAAACAAAGCCAACTGGAAAGATACATCAGTTACTGCAGAATAAAAGACTGTAATGACACCAAAGCACTTGTAGAACATGTTTTACTAAGGATTTTATAAACATAGTGGACACTGCAATGTTTTGCAAGGACAGACTGAGATACAAATGTCAACAGCGTCCACTGCTGAGCTAACCATCTCTGAGTAAAATAATGACATACCTGAAGGTTCTTTTCAATAGATAATCACCTACCCTGTGATATATCCTCCTTAAACTGTGAAAAAGCACAAGAACTTACAATGATAATGACAATGACAGAAATAATACATCAAATTTCCATAAGGAGAATTTTGAAGATTTTAAAACATTTTTATAGCCTTCACACACTGGGCTCAAAATAGTTAAACAACACATCTCAGCCTGCAGCATGCTAGAAAAAAATTCAAGAGTGTGTGCAGCACAGTAAGTGTCCTAAACTCATTGACTTCCACACAGCAGGGAGGGATTTCTCAGGTGGTGACCAACTGAATGTTATTCACTTATAGCCAACATTCAAAACAATCTAGATGACCCTTGCCTTGCTAGAAAAGGCTGTCACTCCTGGCTTATAGGGAGGCATATTACAGACAGCATATAAACATTCTTAAAGTCGCAGCTTACCAAAAATTCTATTCAGGACCAAATTAGAAACAATGAGAACCAAAGAAATAGAAATCCACAAACATAAAAGGTGGCATTTAAAAAATGCATATAGAAAACACAGGATGCCCTAAAACTAGTTTAAGCCCTGGAACAAAGTTGTATCCATTTTCATTCAACACATAGGAGATAGAAACAGCATGGGGCACTGAAGATCAGTAAGGCAACAAAAGAAAAACACTTTCCTAAAAAGGTTAGGACAGAGGCAATTCCATTAGGCATAACTGGCCTATTCCTTACTGTTGGGGTAAAGGAGATACAACATTATATATAATGGGAAATATGCATGCTTATATTCATGATATGTAGAACAAATAACATTTAGGAATTATTAAAGAAATTATTCTATTACACTGAGAAAAAAAGACAGCATATTGTAAAAATTTGTATTATAACAGTCATGTTTCTCTCCAGATAGTTTCAGCTCTCAACACTGAACCCTGTAAACTCAGCAAGATAAAGAAAATCAACAGACCTCTTGCTAGATGAGCCAGAAACAGAAGACAATGGACACAAATAAGCTCAATCAGAAATGAAAAAGGAGACATTACAACTGGTACCACAGAAATGCAAAATGTCATACACGAGTACCATGAAAATTCCTATGCACACCAACTAGAAAACATAGAAGAAATGGACAATTTTCTAGAAACAAACAATCTTCCAAGACTCAATAAGGAAAAAACAAAACTCCTGAACAGATCGATAATGAGCAGTGAGATCAAAGCAGTAAAAAACAAAACAAAACAAATAAAAACCTTCCAATAACACATAAAAGCCCTGGACCTGGACCAGATGGATTCACAGCCAAATTCTATCAGACCTACAAAGAAGAGCTGGCACTTATACTATAAAAATTATTTCATAATATTGATAAGGAGGGAATCCTACTCAACTCATTCTATGAAGCCAGTAACAACTTGGTATAAAAGCCAGGAAAGGACACAACAAAGAAAATAAATTACAGGCCAATATCCCTTGTGAATACAGATGCAAAAATCCTCAATAAAATACTAGCAAACTGAATTTAATACCACATCAAATAGATAATCTGCTATGATCAAGTGGGCTTCATCCTAGGATGCAAGGATGCTTCTACATACAAAAATCAATAAATGTGGTTCACCACATAAACAGAAGCAAAAACAAAGACTGTGATCATCTCAACAGATGCAGAAAAATCATTCAACAAAATCTCAGAGAATTACAATAATTAATTCTGTTTCTTACTCACCAGTTTTCAGATCAGCTGGGGCAGCTCTGCTTCAGACTGCTGGATGGATGGACTTTCCAGGCCTCAGGGAGCATTAATTTTGTTCCACATGTCTCTGAATTCTCCTTGGATCAGAAATGTCAGCTGTCGTGGCTTGGAGGATCCAAGAGTGCAAGAGGGAAAGTAAAAGCACATGATTATTTATAAGGTCTTGGCTTAAAACAGTCTCAATTCTTGTACATTTTTTTACTCAAAGAAAATCAAATAACCAAATATGGAGGTAATGGTATTGGAATGTATTCTGTACTTTTCTATTATGACACAGTGACACAATACAGAAGTTAGGAGAAAGGATTGAGTATACTAGGACATGAATATCCGGTAGCAACTAAAACCTTCCCATACGGGGTACTGGCAGGAAAAAAATGTTTAAAGTAAGGATGCTGCCCCTGCCAGACCAACTTTTGTTCAAGAAAGTTGTGCCTTGACCAATGCCATGGACTCAGTGATGCACGAAGTCACCCCACTACTAATCGAGGGCAAGAATGGACAATTACAGTTTAGGTATATATGAAATTCGTGTTAAAAATAAAGGCTAAGAAGTCCTTCTATAAAAAGTATTTAGAATGTTCTTGACAAAGGGGTTTTATAATTAATTTCATGGTATAAAATTACAACTATTTATCTTATTTTGGGTAATGCCTTTAATCTTTCAATGCATAATAATGCAATCAAATATACTTTAGAATTGGTTCTGAAGTATACACAATTCACACTTATATTAAAATAAGCTGATATATTCTATCAATTAAAATTGACCAGAAAATAGTCAAATTTTACCATTTAATTTTTAAAGTAAATGCATCAAATAAAATACCACAAAAGTTTAGTAATGAAACTAATGCAGAATACAAAATAAAGAAAAAAGAAAAGAAATAAAAAAAAAAATAAGAAAGAAAGTCAGCATGGTAAAGCATGCTTTTTTCTTCATTATGATTTTAGAAATGCTTGAGCCCTTAATGAATGTGCAAATGAATCTATATATTTTACATGAGTATTAGACATTTTAGTGTCAGTACTCTGAATTTTGGTTGCATTTTGCTTGAAATCTGTTGAAAATCTTTGCCCAAAATGTTCATAAACAGGTGTACTTAATAATGTCAACTTTTTAGGCTTAAATCAAATAACAGTTATTGAAAGGAATTCAATTCAATTAAAAGGCATAAGTTTGAAATTTATACCTATCAATACATTGGAGTAACTGAGAAAATTAAATGATAAAGTTCAACTAGTATACAAGACTTAATGCTGATACTTATGATTATGCTTTGGGATATCTCTAATTATAGAACGAATCTCTACCTGGGACCCCTATTTTCTACTGGATAGATTCATATTGTTCTTTGAAATGAAATAGCATCGCAAAAATCTACAACCAGCATGTAAATTTTTAGAATCATCAAAAGAATCATAGAGACATTAATTTAAAGATTTTGAGTGACAAAGATATGCATCATAGAATGCTACTCTGAATGTAGTCAAGAAGACAATAAGTGACAACACTTGATATAAAATATTTCTACATTTAATTATTAATTTATCAATATAAATATAGTCTCATTAAAAAGAGGTTTTTCAAAAATGACAAAATTGTAGTGAGAACACAGAACAGTGGTTGTCAGGGGTTAAGTAAGAGTGGGAGGAAAGAGTGACTACAAAGGAAAAGGAGAAGGAATTTTTTGAGGTGAAAGAACTTATCTGCCTTATTATATTGGTGGTTACATAAATCCATCTATACAAGTGATAAAAATCTTAGAACTTTACACCAAAAAAGTAAATATAACTGTATGTTAATTAAAAAATAAACTATTATTCATTGCCTACAGCAAAGAATCAACTAAAATTATCAACAATTTCAAGTATATCAATACTAAAATGTTTAAATTAGAATCACACACTATTTTACTTAAAAATAATAACTTACTGAAAATATCCTGACAAGAGTATTTTGTAGATAGAATCTAGGAAATTAAACAATCATGAAACTGTTTAAGTACATAAACATGTACCAAAAGTTTTATTGTGCTTCTATTGGATTTAATGCTCAGATAATCAAATTGAAAAGAGAATTTCATATTTTTCTTTAATATGCACATCTATTTCTTAATTTTTTAGGAAAATTACTTTTGAGGGAGAGTAGGTTTTATTAGAATTATTATATGTCTACAAACATATTTAATTCAGTTTGTGAGTCAATAGCATTTCAAAACATAATGTAATTTTAATTATTAGTGCCCACTTTTACTTTCAAATTCATCCCAGTTTGGATGACAAATTATAGGGTCCTCCTACACACCTACCCAACTCTTTCATAGCGTTAGGTCACAATATTAGCAATATTCTCTATGTGAATCTCCTTTACCATTTGTTCATCTGACAAATCCCTACTCATCCTTTAAGGTTCACATAAACGCCCAGCAATTCAGAGATAATTAATTTCTAAATCAACTAAGTTCCCATCACACCCTGGAATACCTGAATGTGATTATTTATTACTCTGTGCAGTAATCATGCATTTAATTTCATGACTCAGCTGGTAGTGTGTTGTGGGGAAGTCATAGATTAGGAATTTTGTCTTACTCATTTTCTCCTTTTGTCACTTTATGTACTGCCTGACAACTATAAATTACTCAGCAAATATTTGTTTAATAAGTAAATTAAATTCCCATATAATATTTAATTTATTAGAAAATGAAAATATGAAATAAAACATATAATGAAATGCCATTTATTTTAATTAATCAAGGGAAATGATATTCAATTATCTAACTGTAAGTTATATTTATAATCTATGTTACAATGTTTTTGTTAAGGTTGTTGTTATAGAAAATATTCTGTATTTCGAAAGTCAATAGCATCTCACACATACACAGGTGATATCAACTCTATGATACAAAAATATAAGCCTGTGGTGTAAAAGAAAGTAAAACATGCAGGGGTATCTCATTAATGACCTTTGAAACCAATAAGAAAATAGGGAACACCCAGCATTAATGTTTACATATTTATAATTCTCATTTCAGGAAAAATATGTACACTATTGAACATCCAGAATTGCTCAAGGCTTATAAAAGCACTGTGGATGATAAAAGACTGGTTGTAATGGGTATTACAATTCTATCCCCCTCTTACCAAGTGCATAGTAGCTTTATGGTTAAGAAGTACTCAAAGCCACTCTCAACTTTAAGGGGCATCCCAGCTGTTCAGTCCTAAGTTTGATTATTCTTGCTGCTATGATTAGTTCACAGATGGTCAGTGACCAAACTTTATCCAATAATAAAGCTTCAATACTACATACTCCTGAACTAAATGTCTGACAGCAGCAGAATAAATTCCAAAACTTTTGTTTTATAATTAAGGAAAGCTCTTTTATTTATGGATTACATGTTGCATGGATGTGAGACAAGAAACAGGTTGTTATACATGGATGCCATGGACAAAGTAAGTTGATGTAGCCAATACATAAGAAAAGAACAGAAAAACAAAATTAAGCCAGAGCCCTCATCAACCATGTCTGAAGCCTGAAATCTGTATGAACTGTTTTATCTCACTATCTTGAAGTGGAATTTTTCTTTGTTGGAACAGAAATTATCTAATTGATTCCTACTTAAAATTCTTAAGTGATTATTTGTGAGTTCTACATCCTGAGATGGCACTTACTCTAATACTCACACCTTGAATTACCATGAGATTGACTGACCTTGTGGAAGCCATGTTACCCACAAGTCAGGGAATCATGAGGATTACCTACTTTGGGGAAAGAAGAGCTAACTAGCTTACAACCAATTTACCAAAGATTCTACTAAATGGCTTTAAGGGGAAACATATGCCCAATAAGCAGAAATATTCTCCTTGGGAATGAACCATCAATACTAGCAATTATTAACACCATGCTACGAAAACAAAAAGAAAGAATGAAATCCAAACACCCCCATGTACTTCTCATCTCTTTCCACTGTCAGTCTAGGTCATAGAATAGAAATAAAAGGATCAAATAACTTGAAGATTTGACAAATATATTGAAGGGAGTGTGATATAAAAGAAGATAGGCAAATGAATCACTGTTATATAAGATGAAACTCTACACATTTTTGACAAATTTATTGAAGTATAATTTACATTGCATGCCATTACTCCATTTTAAGTGAACAATTAAATGATTTTTAGTAAATTTACCAAGTTGTACAGCTATTCACATAAATCAGTTGTAGAAGATTTCCTTCCCCCTATTAAGTCCCCT